>CAWUFW010019790.1:0-173482 GCA_963921515.1 Calotriton arnoldi | reverse complement strand
GTATGAGCTCCTCTCTTGGACAAATTCTCTGCCAGAGTGATAAGAGTGCTCAGATTCCCTGGAAGGGGATCTGTGCCTCTCATCCACTCTGCCAGTTCTCTTAGGGAGAACTCCTCTGTCCTGTTCAGGCTCCTTGAAGCCTGGCCCTTCAACCACAGAATCTTGGTCATTCTGATTTTCATCATCTGACCCAGATACTATGACTGACCCACCCACTGATTCAAACCCTTTAGCTCCTAGAGCCAATCTAAGGTCATCTGCTGTCAGCAGATCTATCAGGTGTAGTGTTGAGGGACTCTGTCCTGTCCTCAGGTGTCTGTCAACACACATGGCTCTCAAGTCAGAGAAAGCCATGTCCTTATACTGAGGCTGAGTGGATCCACTGGGTCCACCCTTCAAGGACATTCTAGTGTTGTGCAGTGTTGTACTACCTACACTAGTTTGTGGCCTACTGATCCTAGCTTGAGCTGTGGAAAGGGTGTGCTATCCCTTGGAACACAGCTCTAAGTTCAGTAGAACTTATTGATACTAAGCTTGACTTTATATGTACCTTGAGTACCTATAATGGTTTTCAGTTAGTAATTCAAATAGAGATTTTCTGGTAAAACAATGGCAAGCTGGAATCCCACACGCTGCCCACCAATGTGAGAAGTTGGCCTGGTATATGCTGTTCACTAATTAAAGTGGACACCTTGCACCAGGGCAAATCGACTCTTATGGTAGATAGGTTTAAGACAACCTTTTAAAGAAAGCTATCCTAGTGGTAGCTGTGGAGAGCAGCCTTCAGGCTAAGTCTCGGAGGAATGTAAAGCAGCTTGTTTTACCATATAATCTCTTGAATCACCAAATGAAAAGACACCACACAGGTATATATATCAAATATATATGTATTTATTTCTAAATAACTCTCTACTAATCTCTTTATGAGATTAGAAGACAAACATATGCACAAATCAACGTTTCACAATAAGTTAAGCACAAAATATGGCTGGGGCCCTAGGGGCGTACCAGACCATATACTAAGTAAGAGACTTAGAAACAACGACTTGCAAGGAGACAAGGCCTAGGGCCTTCAGAAGTGCTGGGGCCTCACGAAACCACCCAAGGCAGGTAAGTAAAGGACCCACGGGGGACGCGTGCAGTGTGGATACACAGGCGCGAATCGCCGTTAACTTCAATGGGGCAAGTCGCGGTTGGAAATAAGGAGTTTTAGGATACTTCGGGAGAACCTACAAGCAAGTCACTTACAGGGTAAGTAGTTCTAGGGCCCACACCCACAGGAGCACCGTAGTGCTGGAGTTACCTCACCCAGGGAAGCCGGGTGCACAGGTGTCCTTTGGTGTCGGGTCGCGGCGTCGTTTTCAATGGCGAACAAAGAAGACTTGCTGCTTGCGGGAGCTGAAGAAGTGTCCGGTGGAATCCAAGCTTGGATTCTGAAGAAGGATGACCTGAAAGCAGAGGGGACAGTGTTCAAAGTCACTTGGCAGTGACCCGGGGCAAGGAAGATGGATGCCCACCGTCGTCGGTCGCTTCAGGTCGGTTGCAGGTGCCTTGACTCTTCAGCCACGTGGTCCAGGAGGTGTCGAAGACGACCAGGAGCTGGATTCGGTGTGTCCCTCGACGTCTGCAGCTGACTGCGGTGTCGGCAACTCGATAGGAGCCAACAAGCCTTGGCAGCCGCAAGTCTCGGGGAGATGGAGAAAAGTCGATGGCGCAGACCAGCAAGGTCTGCGGAACTCACCCAGCGAGGGTAAGTCAGGGCAGGCCTGGAGCAATCAGGGGAGCCCTTTGGTTTCTTTAAGAAGTCTTCTGGGGACCCACAAGCCAGCGGGCAAGGGATCGCAAAGACACCTCGGGCGGAATCACTCAACAGGGGCCCACGGTCACTCGGGACAGTGTAGGCCTCTGATCTTCGGAGGGATTCCTGCTGGAGGTCGGGACCACACGTGGTCCAAAGTACAAGTTCGTAGAACGTTGTGAAGGGGTTGCACTCGACAATAGTGCACGGTACCCAGGGGTCGCGGTTCCTCGTTACTCGTGGGGTCCACTTGCCTCAGCTTCGCTGGGGACTCACGATGGCCTGGGAGAGGTCAGGAAATCCACTTCTTGGGCTGCAGGGACTTCGGACTCCGGCGGGAGCGGCGTAGTTTGCGACCGTCGTTGTCGTTTTGGTGCCTGCCAAGCAGGGGAGTCACTCCTTGACTCCAAGGGAGATTCTTCTGTCTTCCAAAGGTAGTGGAACGTCGAAGGGCCAGGATTCTTCTGTAGAGCGTCGTCCAGGGGTTATCTGCTTTGCAATGGCAAGGTTCCCCCTCTTATACTAAAAGAGGGGATGGACTAGCTCTATGACCCCACCTATGGGAGGGTCAAGGGAGGGGGTGGCTACACCCACTTCCCTTTGTCCAGTTTCGCGCCAGAGCAGGGGCAGGTAGCCCCTGAGCTGGTTTGAACTGGCATATGCACAGAGGAGCCTTCTGCTCCCCCAGTGCAGGACTTCAAAGCACTCTAAGAGTGCACCCACCCAGCCCCAATACACTAAACCCTGTCTGGAAGGTGGTTACACCTCCCTGTGACAGGATGCCTATTGTTGGGCTTCCTCCACTGTGAGTTTCGGTCATCAGCAGGAGGGCAGCCCAGTGTCTGTGACTGGTGGCATCCATTTTGTGATGCCAGGGCTCTTTAGGATTCTACCGCGTTTCCACAGCAGGTACATGTCTTATCCCTCTAGAAGGGTGGAATGCTACCCCCGCCGCCAAGATTGGCGGGGGGTAGTATTCCAAGATGTTTGACACCAAACACGACATGTTTTGATGCAGCCATTCCAAAGTTAGCATTTACCGCGAGGATATAATGCACTTAAATAGTATATGGTTTAACCGCATCCACAAACAGCACCAGAGAATAGACTCTGAGAGCTGCAGAGGGGCCCTGCTCAGGCAGAGGCACCCCCTCACATAGAAGCCAAGCACCCTGCCCTCAGGATTGATAGGGCCTGCCTTAGGGGTGACTGATAGGTTTATATGTGTGTGCAGGAGAGATATAGGAAACCTATATCTCAGTGAGGGGTGCTAGCACCACCTCACCCAGGCTGCAGTAGCAGGCCTGTGGTGTCAGATTTAGACTGCTTCCCAGGGGTGGCATAACATATGCTGCAGCCCCTGGGAGGCCTGTGAAGTACCTATGCCCTTGGCACCTAAGGTACCATATACTAGGGACTCATAAGGCACCACAGTATCCAATCACTAGTGCACCTAGAGTGCACTCCATGTCGTTTAGAGAGAGCAGATAGACTGGGGCCCTGAATAGCAGGATCCCAGTCCAACTAAGTCATAAACCAGCAAAACACCATAAAAAAAGTGGGGGCAACCATATAGTCAGATTCCACCTTCCTACATCATGACAATAAACTCATCCGTAACATCCAAGTTTTTAGAGGGCGAGGACGGCCAATGATGAAGCATGACACCAGGTGGTGTGTGAGGCCAGTCCTTCACTTTTTGTGAGATGCCAACACTCACAGTATGAATTTGACTTCTTGAGCACTACTGGTCACTCTAATCTGGGAGCAGCCTTATTTGTGTGTAACATTGAATGTTGGAGGCTGGCTAGCTCCTGGCGCCCTGTGCCTCTAGTTCCCTCCCCCAGCTAATTGCCGGGGCTATTGTGGTTTAATACCTGGATAAAGAGTCCCTAGAAGTCCAGAGAACTAGAAAGAAATTTGGACTAGAGTCCCATGGTGGCAGCAACAGTGTCCCTAGAGTTAAGGAACATACTTTTGACAATAGGAACCTGAGCAAGATTGTCCCTCCCTGCCATGTTGGGGATGACATCCATAAATGGATAACTGCTTTAGAGAGGGCCTGTAAAGTTCAGAGGGTCCCTCAAGAGCAGTGGGCAGCTATCTTGTAGCACTCCTTTGCTGACAAAGGTAGAGATAAGCTCCTCACTGTTAGAAAAGAGGATGCTGACAATTATTCAGTACTGAAGAGTGCTCTCATTGATGGGGTTGGCTTAACCACTGAACAGTACAGGATTAAGTTCAGAGACACCCAGAAAGCACAGACTCAGGACTGGGTAGACTTTGTAGATTGTGCTACTAAGGCTCTGGAATGCTGGTTACTTGGCAGCCAAGTGAATGATTTCAAGGTATTGTACAATTTGATTATGAGGGAGCAGATCCTTAATAATTGCCAACATCAGTTGTTGCATCAGTACCTGATTGACTCTGATCTCACTTCTCCCCAAGAATTGGGAAAGAAGGCAGATAAGTGGGTCAGAACCAGGGAGAAGCAGAAAAACCAGAACTCTGGTGGTGGCCAAAAGAGGCAAGACTCTAAAACTCAAGATAAGGGTGGGGACAAAGGTAAAGATGACAAGTCTTCAACAGGGCCCCAAAAACCTGCATCTGGGGGGGAGTCACAGTCCAACAAAGGAAACAAAGGAAAAGGCAAAAGGAAACCTTGGTGTTACTTATGTAAAGAAAAGACCCATTGGACAAAAGATGCCAATTGCCCAAAGGCCAAGGATTCAACTCTAACCACCACTGCCCCTAAGGCAACTGCTCCCCCTAGTACAGTTTCAAGTGGGTGGTACAGGGAACAAGGGAATAGTACGGTTAACCTTGGGCTCTGAGGAAGGTTCTGGCCTAGTCCGAACTCCAGCTCAGGCTGTGCTTGTCTGTGATGGTGGCATAGATATTGCCAACTTATTTGTGAGTCCCAGTAACCTGGGCAAATACAGACAACAGCCTTTGATTAATGGTAAGGAGGCCATGGCATACAGGGACACAGGTGCAAGTGTCACTATGGTGACAAAAGATCTTGTGGACCCTGAACAGATCATACTTGGTGAGATGTACCAAGTAACTAATGCTAACAATGTCAGGACTGATCATTCCTTGGCAGTTGTTAATTTCAGCTGGGGAGGGGTAACTGGCCCAAAGAAGGTTGTGGTTAGCTCAGACCTCCCTGTGGAATGCTTGTTGGCCAATGATTTGGAAACTTCAGCCTGGGCTGAAGTGGAACTCAGGGCACATGCAGCAATGTTGGGCATCTCTGCAGATGTGTTTGATGTGACTAGGTCACAAGCCAAACAGATGTCTACTGAACAGGCCCTGTATTCTGAAAAGATGGACCAGGTGCCTTCCAAGAGAAGGAGCAGGAGGGGTAAGGCTGTGTCTTCACCCCAGGCTCAGACAGAGGATCAGTATCCTGAGGGAGATGACCCCAGTCCCTGTGAAGGAACTGTCCCAGATGAACTGGAACCTGATCAGGTTGAGTTCGTGGATACAGGGGGCCCTTCCAGAGCAGAGCTGAGTCAGGAGCAGCAAACCTGCCCCTCTCTTGAACCACTCAGACAGCAAGCTGCTGCTGAGGCTGCTGGGAGTATCAGTGGGTCACACAGGATCTATTGGGATGAGGGACTCCTTTACTTAGAGGAAAGAGACCCCAAGCCTGGTGCCACCAGGAGGTTGGTCATACCTCTGAAGTTTAGGGGCTTCCTACTCACCCTGGCACTTGATATTCCCTTGGCAGGTCACCTAGGCCAAAGTAAGACTTGGGACAGGCTTGTCCCTAACTTTCACTGGTCTCACATGTCAGAGGACACTAAGGAGTTTTGTCGCTCCTGTACCACCTGTCAAGCCGGTGGTAAGTCAGGTGGTATCACAAAGGCACCCCTAATACCACTACCTGTGGTGGGGGTTCCCTTTGAGAGGGTTGGGATTGACATAATTGGTCCCATTAAACCTCCAACTGCATCTGGGCACAGTTACATTCTAGTGGTGGTGGACCATGCCACTAGGTATCCAGAGGCTATACCCCTTAGAACCACCACAGCTCCTGTGGTGGCCAGGGCCCTCCTGGGAATTGTTTCCAGAGTGGGTTTCCCTAAGGAGGTCTTAACTGACAGAGGTGCAAACTTCATGTCTAGTTACATAACTGCAATGTGGAAGGAGTGTGGAGTGAATTACAAACTCACCACACCATATCACCCAAAATGCAATGGGTTGGTTGAGAGATTCAACAAAACCCTAAAGGGCATGATCATGGGCCTCCCAGAAAAGCTTAGGCGAAAATGGGATGTCCTGTTGCCCCGCCTTCTCTTTGCCTACAGAGAGGTCTCACAAAAGGGGGTTGGCTACAGACCTTTTGTACTTTTGTTTGGGCATCCAGTTAGGGGTTCCTTGTGTCTGGTGAAGGAGGGATGGGAGTTACCTCTCAAACCCCCCAAACAGGACATAGTGGACTATGTACTTGGTCTCTGCTCCAGTATGGCTGAGTGCATGAAGAAGGCCAGCAAAAACCTTGAGGCAAGTCAAGAATTGCAAAAAGCTTGGCATGAACAAAAGGCTGTACTGACTGTCTACCAGCCAGGACAGAAAGTATGGATGTTGGAGCCTGTGGCCCCAGCAGCTCTCCAGGACAAGTGGAGTGGACCCCATACTATCATTGAGCAAAAAGGAGAGGTCACCTACTTGGTGGACCTTGGAACTCATAGGAGCCTCCACAGGGTGCTCCATGTAAACAGGCTCAAACCCTATATGGACAGGGCAGACATGGGCTTGCTCATGGCTACTGATGAGGGACAGGAGGAAGAGAGTGACCCACTCCCTGACCTCCTCTCACAGAATTCTGATGATGGCTCAGTTGATGGTGTAGCCTTGGCAGGCAGCCTCACTGAGCAGCAGCAGATTGATTGTAGGAAGGTCATTAATCAATACAGGCATATGTTCTCTTTGACTCCTAATCAGACCACCTGGTGTACCCATGAGGTGGACACAGGTGAGAGCTTACCTGTTAAAAATAAGATTTACAGGCAGCCTGACCATGTCAGAGATTGCATCAGGACTGAGGTCTTAAAGATGCTGGAATTGGGAGTGATTGAACCCTCAGATAGCCCTTGGGCTAGTCCAGTGGTCCTGGTACCCAAACCTCATACCCAGGGTGGTAAGAGAGAAATTAGGTTTTGTGTGGACTACAGGGGGCTCAATGCAGTCACTAGGACTGATGCTCACCCTATTCCCAGGGCAGATGAACTCATAGACACTTTGGCCTCAGCCATGTTCTTGAGCACATTTGACCTCACTGCTGGATATTGGCAAATCAGACCAGCTGAGAGTGCGAAACCAAAAACAGCATTTTCAACCCCTAGTGGGCATTATTAATTTATTGTGATGCCCTTTGGTTTGAAGAACGCACCTGCCACATTCCAAAAGTTGGTGCATAAAGTCCTTACAGGCCGTGAAGCCTCTAGTGCAGCATATCTAGATGATATAGCTGTCTTTAGCTCCACCTGGGAAGATCACCTGGTCCACCTAAAGAATGTTTTGGAGGCTCTGCAGAAAGCAGGCCTCACTATCAAGGCCACCAAGTGCCAGATAGGGCAGAGTAAGGTTGTATACCTGGGCCATATTGTGGGTAGAGGCCAGGTTCAACCATTGCAGAGCAAAATCCAGACCATAATGGACTGGGTTGCTCCCACTACCCAGACTCAGGTAAGAGCTTTCTTGGGCCTGACTGGGTACTACAGGAGATTTGTTAAGGGTTATGGGTCCATAGTGACTCGCTTAAATTATCTCACATCAAAAAGAATGCCCAAGAAAGTTCAGTGGACAGTTAGCTGCCAAAAGGCATTTGATGACCTCAAGCAGGCCATGTGCACTGTTCCCATTCTGCAGAGACCTGACTACTCCAAACAATTAATTGTCCAAACAGATGCATCTGAGTTGGGGGTAGGGGCTGTGTTGTCACAACTTAATGCAGAGGGTCACGATCAACCAGTAGCTTTTATTAGCAGAAGGTTGACCCCCAGAGAGAAAAGTTGGTCAGCCATTGAGAGGGAAGCCTTTGCTGTGGTTTGGGCTCTGAAGAAGCTGAGACCATACTTGTTTGGCACTCACTTCATTGTTCAGACAGACCATAAGACCCTCTTATGGCTAAAACAGATGAAGGGTGAAAACCCAAAACTGGGGCATAGACCTAGGAGTAACCATGCCAATGCAGATGGACTCTCCAGATATTTCCACTTAGAACATGAAGACTCAACTGAGCAAGGTTAGTCTCATCTCCTTACGAATGGGGGGGGGGTTGTGTAGGAAAGTAGGATCTGCTTCTTATGGTTACCCCCACTTTTACCTTGATGTTACACTGTTTTGACTAGTATGACTGGGATCCTGCTAATCAGGACCCCAGTCTATCTGCTTTCTCCTTAAAATGTTATGCCATGTACTTTGGTACACTCCAGATTGGATACTGGGGTACCCTTATAAGTCCCTAGCATATAGTACCCATGTACCCAGGGCATAGGTACCCCAGAGGCCTCCCATGGACGGAAGCATGTATTATGCCACCCATGAGAGGCCATGCAAAATGGAACTACAGGTCTGCCACTGCAGCCTGTGTAAGCTGGTGCTTGCACCACTTACTTTAGATATAGGTTCACTATATCTATAGGTCACTACTCTTAACACTTATAAGTCACCCCTATAGCAGGCCTTAACAATCCTGAAGGGAGGGTGTTGGGTTTTACGTGAGAGGGTGCCCCTGCATGAGAAGAGCCCTTCTGCAGCCTTCGGAGATCATTCTCCCGGGTTGTCTGTGACTCAGCCAGACATATAGGTAGAGGTGCATTATAACCTCACGGTAAATGCTATCTCGAAAACGGCTGAAACAAAACATGTTGTGTTTGGTATCAAACACCTTGGAATCATACCTCCACACCGGTAACTGGTGTGGGAAGTATGATTCCACCCTTCTGAAGCGAGCTTTGTGGGGTCACAGGTCTTTTCGGTGCCAGCCTTCTCGACCCGGTCAGCACAAAATGGATGCTGCTGAGCAGAAACACATTTCTGCCCTCCTGCTGCTGAGCCAAGCTTGAGCAGAGGAAGGCAGCACAATAGGCATCCTGTCACAGGGAGGTATGACCACCTCCCAGACAGGATTTAGTGTATTGGGGCTGGGTGGGTGCACTTCCACTGTGCCTGAAAGTCTGCCCCTGGGTCACATTTGGTGTCCCTGTGCATAGTCCAGCTCAAACCAGTTCAGGGAGCCGTTGGCTCCTGCTCTGGCGTGAAACTGGACAAAGGACATGGGAGTAACCTCTCCTCTTTCCTGACACTCCCCTAGGAGGGTCCTCTGAATCTGTCCAACCCTCTCCCGTGGGTACATAAGGGCTTACCAGGCTGTAAGACTCTAGATTTTACGTGGACAAGATTCTGCAACAAGAAACCACTGACCTTCGACCATCTGGATACTCTGGACTTCGCTGGACTTCGACTGGGCCCGACTTCATCCCCCTCTCCGTCCGAAGCATCGTCTGTGCCCTTGCACCATACAGGCTCTGTGCAGGAGCTGTGGAGCACTAAGGACAACTGAAGAATCTCCCTTGGGGTGAAGGAGTCACTCCCCTGCATTCGCAGGCACCGCAATGCAACTGACTGGTCTGCTGATCCTGAGCTCCTGCGGACTCCGAAGGCTCCAGCAACACAGGAGGTGGGTTCCGAAGTTCCTTGAGGTCGGGCTGCCCTCTCTCCGAGTTTGAGGCCAGTATACCTCGTGAGGACTGCATAACCCGAACTGCTGTGCACTGCGTACATTTGAAAGTGCATATGCTTGTTGGCAATTCCCGAGTTTGTGCATTGGACTCCGTGTAGTCCTGACCCTGAGCAGTATTTCCACCAAAGAACTCCAGCCTCCTCACACCGAGTGCTCCGTGGGCTGGTACTTTGTGATCTTGCTCGAGGTCCCCTTGCGACTCCTGGTCATTCGACCTGTGGGTCCTCTTGAGGGTCATCTTGATTTCTGTTGGGCTTACCTGGTTACTCCAGACGTGCCCTTACTCCCCAGTGCTTGGTGAGTCCCCTGACCCTTGCTGGTCCACACCGTAACCTGCTTGACCTTCCTGCGTGGGTTTCTGTTGCCAAGGCTTGGTGGTGGTCCAGTCTGACACTGACCCCACAGCACTCGACATCCTTCATGGCACAGCTCACATCTGGCTCCTGGTCATCCTCGACATTTCCTGGACCTCGTGGCTGTAGAGTCAAGCATTCCTTCTTCGCACCTGAAGCAACTGACATCGGTGGGCATTCATCTACCGAGCCCCTGGTCACCCTGAAGTGACCCAGACTCTGTCCCCTCTGCTTTCAGGTTCCTTTCATCATGAAACCACCCTTGGATTCCTATGGACACTTTCTTCCTTTCCGGCAGCAGCTCTTCTTTGCAACCCTCCATTGAAAACGACGGCGGTTTCCTACACCACTCCAGTCCTATGCACCCGGCTCCTCTGGGATAGTTAACTCGGGTACTACGGTATCCACGGGTGGGGTGGCTCTCCACCCTCGTAAGTTCCAAAGGGTTTCCTCGAAGTCCACCGAGAAGGGTCCTTAAACATTAAAATTGTAACCGCGACTTCCCCATAGAATTGTACAGAGCACGCGGTCGTGTTAGCACACTGCACCCATCCTCCGTGCGGTCCCATTCTACTCACCTTGGGTGGTTCCTTAGGGTCCCAGTGATTCTACGTGTTCTAGACACAGTCTCGACTCCAGTCATGGTTCTTATACCACTATTTTAGTATATGGTTTGGTCTCCCCCTGGAGCCCACTGTGTATTGTGCTACTTACAACTGTTTCTTTGCTAAAGTATTGTGTGCTTTGTGTTCTATCCTCGTGTAGAGGATACTAGAGAGTGTTATATAAATAAATACATATTTTTATAGCTACTATGTGGTTCTCCTTTCGTTTAGTTAATCCTAAAGGTGATATTCTGGTAAAACAAGCTGCTTTACGTTCCTTCAAGATTAGGCATGAAGGCTGCTCTCCACAGCTAACATTAGGATAGCTTTCTAAACGTTATCTTTGGCCTCATACATCATAAGGGTCTTTTGGACTGGTGCAAGGTGCCCACTTTAATTAGTGGACAGCATATACCAGGCCAACTTCTCACAAATGTGACTTCAAATACCTCCTTCGCCCATCATAACCTCACTGGACTATCATCATGAAAAACAAATGAAGAAATTAAGCACAAAATATGTGCTGGTAAACAAAATGTTTATTCACAGATGTATTATACATGGAAGAAAGGGATAGGTTTGAAAAGGTTCAGGTGATTAGGCTATTCATCAATGATCAATGTCAACACCTGCTCCCTGCACTCCTGCCTCATAGCACAAATCAAACATGTGTCAAACCAATAGTCAAACAGATGGCAGCACTGCATTTGTTTTCCACTTTACCATTCCAGTACACCTGGCCTATATCTGGTGTTATGTCACAAACAAGTTTTAGCTGTGTGCTAGGATTACTCTTTGCTTCCCTGAAGTGTTAGAGTAACAGCCACAACCAGTTCCCCTGCCGTCAGTAGTAACCCAATGTGAAGGGGGAACTTCATGGGCATGCTACACTGCCACATGATTGGAGTCCATGATGCAACACATATTGTATCAAGACCAATACACAACGTGGGAACCAGTCTATAGTATTACTCTGAACTCACAATCAAAAAGTATGTGTCTGTCAGTTCCAGGAACAAGCCATGTCACCCTTGAACATCCAAATGGCAACATAGGGCCGCAGATGTCACAACTCTAAAATGTTGAAATGAAGATGATGCGGTGAAAGTACCTAGAGCAGGAAAATGCATATAGATTAGTTCACAAACCATACACATACAACAATTCACATAGTCAGTATCAGTAAAATACAGTCATGCCATACAACCCTACAAACCAAGGTCAACCATGCAACAGAGACAGAGAGACCACGTGTCACAAGCTTGAGCCAAATACACCTTGGACCACTACCCATCCAAGTATGCTTATCCTCATATTTCAGCACAACAAGAGCTGCTGTACCATTCCCAGGTATGTCATGTCAAGAAACACATTCAGGAGGAGAAGTTGTTGATCGTTGTTACAAAGTCATCCTCTGCCCTGGGCACCCACATTTTTGCTGACTAGTACTGGTGCTAACTGACTTTGACTGTCCCTGGGCTCTGCCTAACCAGGCCCAGGGACAGTGCTATGGTGAACACATAATGAAAACACACACACACATTAGGGTACACTACATATAAGGGTACCCCTATGACCTACCCTATAAGTCCCTAGTACATAATAGGACAGGTAGATTAAAACTATCTTTAAGTCCCTGGTATATAATAGGGCATGGCAGTTTACAGGCCAGCAGCACTTCCTGCACTTGCATATGTGCGCTGCTGAGAGCCCAAAGTCAGTTTAAAAGCAGCCCTATGTTGCAGCAATGCTTTTAAATGTAAATTGTGCCCAAACTTGACTTTGGTGGTAGGGGCACTTAAAATGTGATGCATTACAATATTGAGGTATATTAGGTACACCCAGGGTCTCCCGTAGGTGTCCCAGGGGTGGGGGGTCATGTACTTGTAAAGAGGGCCCTTATAAAAGAGGTTTTATATGCCCTGTGGATAGAGAAATTGAACATTTCACTTCCCCCATTGTAGTAAAGTGCTTTCCAGAATCGTCTTTGTGCCAGGAGCACTGTGAAGTGAGGAACTACACTATTTTTGCATATTCAAGACCCCTAAAGTCTCCCCTAGGTGTCCCAGGGGTGGGGGGTCACGTAGCTATAAGCAGGGTCCTTATAAAAGATGTTTTATAGGCCCTTGTGTTGGAGAAATTGGACATTTCATTTTCCCCATTGTAGATCCCCAGCCACATAGATTAACATGGCAATAGTTTATTAATGAATAACTATCGCTGGGAATTCAAAATTTTCCAGCTATCGCGACAAGAATTTTTGATTCTATTAAGGACACGGAGGCGAGGATTATGCTTTCTCTTTCTTTTACTACTCAAACAGCAGCCAATCAGAATGAAGTAAAACATTGTAAAAACTACATTACCCATGAGGCTTTGAACCACGCCTCTCTTACACAACCAATAACATTAGAGCATATCATACAAAATAATGAGGCACCATCTTGGCTTCCTCTTTCTTTGCAAAACCAGTCTGTAAAGTGTCCAAAAAATGCAAAACAGTCTTTATTCTCAACGGAGAATAGTAACATATCTTCAACTCTCAACGGAGAGCATGCTTCGTCTTCCTGAAACGATTCTCGTCTTCCAACGGCGAGGAAACTAGATTACAGACCATCATCGATTCAACTTTGCTTGGACTCTGTTCCTGAAATAGAAACAAGTTTGAAAAAATGGAACCCACAAAGTCTGAAAATTCAGGGTGGGAAAAAGACAGTATTGCGAGAACGACATCATTGCAACATGACAGTTGACATCTTACCTGTCCCAAGGGTGGGATAATCCTTGCCTCCGTGTCCTTTATAGAATCAAAAATTCTTGTCGCGATAGCTGGAAAATTTTGAATTCTATGGCAGGACCGGAGGCTCGGATTATGCTGGTTCAAAGCTGACCAACAACAACAGAAGAAACATGTGCAATAGGTTTATAATAAAACGTTTTAAACATTGAATCCGATGACCAATCAGCCGCTCTCAAGATATCTTCTAAGCGAGAGCCTAATATGAAAAATTTTAGAGGCCATAGCACCTCTCGTGGAATGTGCACCATAAACAGAAACATCAATCTCTGACTCAGACATTACCCACCTGACCCCAATGGGCCAAGGTAGCCGCAGAAACTGGACGGAACGTTTTTTGTATTGCTAACAACAATTGACCCAAGGGGTCTGTCCTATGAGCTAAAGTACATTCCTCATAAACCTTTAAACATTGTAAAACACATAACTTTTCATTGTGAGGAAATGCAGGATACTCAACCGAACGTGACATGGTCTTCGTTCTTCTTGAGATGAGGAAAGAAACGCCCTGAGGGGAAAAAATCCTTCCTGCTAAATCTAATGCATGAACATCTGACACACGTCGGCAGGAGATTAAACACAACAGCATAGTGAGTTTGGCAGACAGTTGTTTTAACAATAAATCCTTGTTATGAGGCCAAGACTCTAATAACGATAAAACCTTAGAAACATCCCACAAGGAAGTGTACCTGGGGCGAGGCGGACAAGCCACTCTGATACCTTTCAACAGCTTACATACTAAAGGATGCATACCTACCGGTTTACCATCGATGTGATTATGCCCGGCAGAAAGGGCAGACCTGAAATTATTCACAGACCTGTAGGCAAGACCCGACTCTGCACATTCAGATAAAAAATTTAAGATGTCCTTTAAATCTGATCCCACGGGATCCACCTGCCGTTGAAGGCACCAACCCACCCATCGCTTCCAGGAAGCCGAATATTGTTTGCGGGTGGAAGGAGCCCAAGCCTGGTGTATAAAGTCGGCAGCCGCCGATAAAAGGCCTTCAATTCTCTCATGTCTCCTGAGATCGTCCACACCATGAGGGTTAGCTGGTTCCGCAAGACCAAGGGATGAGGGGATCCCACTGGGTCCTAGAGAAGCATCGGGAACACCAGTAACTGAAAGGGAAGATCCACTGATAATTCCAACAGTGTCGGAAACACGACTGAGTCTTCCACAAGGGCGTAACTAGCACTAGGGTTGTTCCCAGTTGACGGACCTGGGCCGCCACTCTCGGGCTCAGAGCAAAAGGCGGGAAGGCGTAGTTCCGGTGAGACCCCCAATGCTGCAGGAACTCATCCGTTCCCATTGCCATTGGGTCCGGTCTCCAACTGAAGAACAGGGGAAGATGAGCATTGAGGCGAGAGGCGAACAGATCTATCTTGCAAGGCCCTCGCATAGTCATGATCTCTGCAAATATCGAAGGATGGAGTCCCCAATCGCTGAAGTCCCGTAGAAACCTGGAGTTCCAATCGACCACCTGGTTTAACTTGCCTGGCAGGTATTCCGCTATTACACTGATTTTCTGGTCCAGGCAGAAATGCCAAAATTCCTTCACTATGACAGCCAGAAGACGGGATTTCGTCCCTCCCAGGCGATTGATATAACGCACCGCGGACACATTGTCCATTCTGAGCAGAATGCAGCAGTTGCTCTTCAGAGGGGATATGGACTTTATGGCAAAGGAGCCAGCTAGCAGCTCCAGACAATTGATGTGCAACTTTAACTCATCGGCGGACCAACGTCCGCCGGTGGCAAAGTCTCCACAACGTGCGCCCCAACCCCAACGGCTGGCGTCGGACTCTATAATGACGTCCGGGGAAGCCCCGAAAAGGGCCCGGCCATTCCATGCTTCCATGTGGTCTAGCCACCACCGAAGCTCCTCTTGAGCTTCCGGGGACAAGGGAATGAGATGATCGTAAGAGTACCTCTTCTGAAGATAGTGAATTTTGAGGCGCTGAAGTGCCCTGTAATGAAGAGGACCAGGAAATATGGCTTGGATGGAAGAGGCCAACAGACCCACTATCCTTGCTAACACCCTTAGGGAGATCCGTTGTTTCAATAGAGTGGATCGGATCTCCCTCTTGATGGATTTGATTTTTGTTATGGGGAGGAGAAGTTGAGCGGTAAGTGAATTTATCTGAAAGCCCAGAAACTCTATCCGTTGACTCGGGACGGTAACTGACTTCTTGTGATTTATCACAAACCCTAGGTCCTGTAATAAGGAAATCGTCCACTCCAGGTGAGTGAGTAGGAGCTTCCGATCTTGGGCCAGGATTAGCATGTCGTCGAGATAGACAATCATGCGAACCCCCATTTCTCTCAAGCGTGTGACTATTGGTTTCATCAGTTTGGTAAAGACCTATGGCGCGGATGAGAGGCCGAAAGGAAGGGAGCGATACCGGTACTATTGCCCTTTCCAGTTGAATTGGAGAAATTTCTGATGAGAGGGGCAATTCGGAACCGTGAAGTACGCATCTTTTAGATCTAACCTGACCATCCAGTTGTTCTCTAGGAGGAGGTCTCTCAAAAGATGGATGCCCTCCATCTTGAAATGTCGGTAGACCACAAAGGGGTTGAATTCCCTGAGATTTAAAACCAACCTCTGACCTCCTCCTTTCTTTTGCACCAGGAAAACATTGCTGCAGAACCCGTCGGGAACGAAAGGTCCTATGGCAATGGCTTGCTTGGCCAAAAGAGCGCGCAGTTCGGAGTCTATAAAACCTTGCTCTTGTAGGGAAAAAAGGAGTGGAGGAGGGGGGTTCACCTGGCAGGGAGAATCGATCAACTCTATTTGATATCCCTGCACAGTTTGGATTATCCATGCGTCTGCCGTGAGACGTGTCCAATTGGCCACAAAATTCAACAGTCTGCCCCCCAGGGATATCAGAGGAAGGACAGGAGGACATACCTGAAGATTGATTGTCAAAGTTTTTGTATCCTCTGTTAACCCCACTGTTGAAGCGTCCACAAAATCCTCGGGACCTGGAGGGGTAGAAGCCCGCTTGGTCTGGCTCTTGAGTGTACCCTCGTCGACGGGGTGCAAAACCTCTATGGGGGCTGGGATTGGAATACCGGCCGGTCGAGCGCCCCCTGCCACGACCGGCCCTGCCAGAGACTGGATGAAACACCCTTTTCAGTGAAGATTGTGACTTGTCTAAGGATGCGAAGGTACTAATGAACTTAGCAATATCCTTGACAAACTTCTCTCCGAAAAGTTGCCCCTCTGCTTTTTAGGAACGTTGTCATGGACGAGTCAATGTCGGGGGTAACAGCCACCTTGTGTGCTAAGTCAGGACGGGGGCACTCGGATTTAAGTCGGGCTCTGACCTCTTTATCAAATCCTTTACGTAAGTGTGTCTGCATATAATCAGCCACCGCAGGTGGAGGTGCCCAGTCAGAAGAGCGGGGTGAATGATATCCGCTGGGTCAAAGGAGAAGGGGGAAGGCTGGACAGGGGAGGAGGCATGTTTGCGCTTCTTCGTGTGCTTACGAGGCTGGTATTCCTGGGAAGAATCAGTGTCCGTGTCCGTGGCAGTGGTAGGGGCAATGGACAAAGTACGGGAGGGAGAGTGAGGGGCAGGGACAGAACCCAGTGCTTGGTCTCGGGAAGTACGCAGTTTGGAACAAACCTCCACGTGAGGCCAGGGGAGTCCAGGAGGTGCAGGCACGGGGAGGGGGGCGGGTGTCTGATTATCAGGTGGAGTAGGGGAATTGCCCACCAGTTGCTCAAGCCGCTGAGAGATCGGCATAAGGGCGGAGGAGAGGACCTTATTCAATTTAGAGTCAAGTTTCCTATCAATAATGTCTTCCATAGAATCTTCATAGTAACCCTCATGCTCATCCTGGGCATCATACGCAGCCACCTCCTCCTCATAGACCCCACAGTCCGACATTCTACAGCAATATATCAGTCGAGTAGACCCAAATCACTTCAAATCTCCAGAGAGAAGCCACATTTTACAACCCAGGACTCTCACAGAGAACGGGCGTCGGTCAGGAGCAAAAGCTGGGGCAGTGTGAGCTGTAAGGTACCCAATAATACCCTGTTACTAGGGCTGGTGAAGGGAAATCCTTTCTGACTAGTGAAAAGGGTCCAAAAATTATTTTAACCCAGGACTGGGTTAGCAGGGGTTAATGATGCCTAAGCGGTGCAAAGAGAAGCTGCCAAAGATCAAAGAGGGGCCTCGGTACAAGCTCAGACGACTGCCTGCTGCATCTAAACCCAAGAGCCAGCCCGGGCGAGGCGTCTTTCCAGCGTGTCTAATCGCGGCGCTGCACGCGTGCACAGACGCGTGCAGGCTCCCGAGACGCACGGAGGCTCCCCGATCGGGCGCCAACGTGTGTCTCGCTCCCTTCTGAGGGGGGAGGGCCAAACCGCGGCAGATTTTTCCTCGCACGGCCGCGAAGGCACACGCGCTAAATAATGCCCATTACTGAGCCAGCGGGCTCGTCGCTGCACCAAGAAGCACCACAAATAATGAAATCAGCCTGATCGTTGCAGCGCAACACGCGCTGAGGGGGAAGAAGAAGAAACTGTAGTGCGATCGCGCGTGCTCTAACACACGCAGCGTGAGAGCGCTACCGAAGGCTGAAAACACAATATTACATTAATTTAAGGTGAACAAATACCAATAAACCACATATAATGTCAAGCTTAATCAAAAGGCTCAAATAAAGCATCAGCAAAATAATGAGGCACTTATCTTGACTGCGGAGCAGCAAAGAAAGAGGAAGCCAAGATGGTGCCTCATTATTTTGTATGATATGCTCTAATGTTATTGGTTGTGTAAGAGAGGCGTGGTTCAAAGCCTCATGTGTAATGTAGTTTTTACAATGTTTTACTTCTTTCTGATTGGCTGCTGTTTGAGTAGTAAAAGAAAGAGAAAGCATAATCTGAACCCCCGGTCCTGCCATAGAATTCACGAAAAGTTTTATTCAAGGAGAATGGTATTGATAAATTGAACAATATGCTATTGTTGAATTTATCCTGAAATATACAGAAAAGACGTTATAAGACTTTCTTGTCTGTAAGCCGTAATTCAGCCTTCCTGTGGTCTCCCCTGATTGGTCAGCGTTAACAGGATTAGCCAGGCTGCTTTGATGAAGTGATAAGTGGCACCCAGAGTGAGAGGCTATTTGGTAAGAGAGGGCTCTGCTACAGATGAATGCCAGAGCAGGGGAGAGGGGTCTTGAAGCATGAGCTTCAATGTAAGAATGGGACAGGCAGAGAAGGCCAGGCCCATCTACCCCCATCCCCTCTGAACCAAGCCAGTTGGCAGGCTTAATGAAGGAATTTGCAGATGGCTGGGGAAGGAGAGCTGTGGAAATTAGCCATAGTGGAGGTTGGTTTAACTAGTTCTTGCTCTTCTGCTGAGACTTCAGCCATATTGAAGTTTGGAGGAATAGCGCTTTCTGGTAGACCATTATGCCACACTTTGGAGGAACTGGTCATGCTCTGGGGTATTTCTCTGCACCTCATTGGACATCAGTGCGCTCCTGCTTTACCTACCAGAGAACACTGAATAAGTATCTGAGAGGGGCAGAGCCTCTCAGATATGCTGCTCTAAACTAAGAGAAGAAAAAGGGTCCATGCTGGAAGTTTGATTTGCACCAACTAGCCCCTGCACTCTGACTGACTGTGCCAGCTGCACAATCTGGAACTACAGCCCTGTGGAACTAACTTGCTTTAAGAGGAATAAAGAGTGGACTCCCTGCAAGCTACAGGTTAGCAGAGCTTACCTGGATAATCACCACCAAGAATCCCCAGCCTGGAGTGCATCCAGTGGATTTGTAAGGGTTTTGACCAAGTGGATTGTGGGAACTGAAGTCCCAAACTTTCAAGGAACATCTTGGAGATTCCAGACCCTTGGATTGTATTTTGGATGCTTTGGGACCCCCAGAGGAAATTCAGGAAGAGGTTCCAGAACTTTGGAGAACTTTTGAGCAACTTTGGAAAAAAGCTCCAGAGGGTGACCGGCTCAACCGCGAGAGCCAAGCTGTTGACCTTCAACCGTGAGCTGGCCTGCCCTGCTGTTTCGCCCCGCTGAAAAGCTCCGGCGGTCCGACTTCCAGAGTTTGACCGGGAGCTCCCTGGAAAGCAAGCTGGCTAACTCTCACCGAACCCAGACTGGTGAAGAGCATCGAGGGACCCCGGCAGAAAAAGCTACATAAAAGTTTCTAAGTCCAAAGATAAATCTTTGACCAAGGCCTACCATGAGGAATAGATGCACAGTGCTCCATCGTGGTTAGCCTGAAACTTTGACTTTGTCCCGGTCTAATGCAACTAGATGTCCCAATAGGCGCTACAGCTTTCTATGTGTTATATAGTGCTAAATATAAAAAAAAATCATACCTCCGGTTCCCTACATTGGATTTTTTTCATTTTGGTATCATTATAAAGATATAAATATTTCCTATTTTTATATATTGGTGTTGGATATGTATTATGTATTGTGCCTCAAATATTCACTGAATTGGTGTTATTAAATGCTTTACATACCTGTCTCTGAATTTAAGCCTGCCTGCTTGCAGCCAAGCTACCAAGGGTTGAACATTGGAATAATTTTCTGAGACCTATTCTGAGCTCTATACTGTGGTAATGGCCTTATTGCTAGTGGCTCTGCATGGTTGTCATCATCTGCGATGACAGGAATGTTATGTCTTATGGCAATGTTGTGTAGCATGCAGTAGGCCACAGTGATCTTTTAACCTTCCTGGGTGAGTAGAGGAGGGCTCCCCATGTCTTGTCCAGACATAGTAATCTGGCCTTCAGGAGCCTGAAAGCCCACTCCACTGGCTGTCATGTCCTTCCATGGACCTCATTGAAGCAGTCTTCCCCTGGTGTTGTTGGATTCCTCAGTGGCGCCAACAACCATGGATATGCTGAGGCACCTAGGTGGAAGTCAGGCATCAGTGTCATAATTACTCAACCAGTTTGTGATGATACAACTTGACATTTCACATACAGAGTTAGGACCGTTCATACTTACCAACAAGCCAGGCCCTCTCAGGTTGGAGCTGTGACATCAGCTGGGGTATGGTGCTGTACCGCAGCACAAAGGAGTCATGTGCTGATCCCAGGAACCGGGCACAGGCGTTTGAGATGTACAAATCCGCATGGTAGACAACTTGCACATTTATTGAACTGTAGTGCTTGCGGTTTCGGTAGGCCTGTTCCCTGTTGTGCGGTGGTATCAAGGCAATATGGGTGCCATCAATGGCTCTAATCACATGTAGCATGTGAGCTATTCCATAAAACCCTGCCTTCTCATTAGCAAGACCCTGCCATCTGGAGAACTGGCTGTAGCTGTCTATGTGTTTCATCAAAGGTGAAAGGACATCTTCGAGCACATTGCTGAAAAATGGTTGAGACATACCACCAGAAATTGCCACTGTGTACTGGAATGAACCAGTGCCAAAGAAATGTAGTGCTTCCATCACTTTGACTATTGGTGTGACACAGTGGGGTTTTGTGTTGTGAGGCAGGAGAGCAGGCTCCAACAGGTGACATAATTGGCGGATGGTTTGCCTATTCAGGTGAAACTTTTAAATCACATTCCTCTCGTCCATGGTTTGCAGGTCTGGAAATAAGAGGTACGCTGGAAGTTGCCTCCTTCTCACTCTTCCGAGGTACCTATGTGTAGAGTAGCAATAGATCAGTACAATGGTCACAGTGTCCACAGTAACATATGTGCAACAGTTTTCCAAAATAAATCATGCCACAGGCCATTACTGGTTCACAAATAGATCCACATATGTCACATATGGTCAGTCTCCTGATGTGCAAATATTACCCCACAAAGGTGATATTTACACCCCTAATTTGTTTTTGATCTTTTATTTAAACAATACCGTCATCGGCAGTAGAGACTGCACTGCGATTATAAAGGGACACAGTGCCAAACTATCCTTTAACATGGCTTTGTGCCACAATCACGTAAGCATTTGACCCCTGCATAGAGGTTCGAGAGACGCACTTAGATTAAAAAACAAAAGTTAACACAACAGCCAGAATGGCGTCTGCCTGACCTCATTGTTGTGAAAATAGAACTGAGCCCCGCCAGCGGAAGTCAACCGTGCGATTGGCAGTTCATTCTTCGACGGGCACAGCCATAGGCTAACGGTGTTGATGGTGATGGTAGAAGGCCAATGGCTGTGTCTGTTGCAGCGGAATAGCACATACACTGCGTACATGTATGCCACCATTTTTAAATTTGCTCACTTGCCTATAGACACTGCTACCATCAACACCTTATCAACTTCAGCTGCTGTTTGCCTCCTCTGGGAGCAATCATGCAAAGCCAAAAGGGTGAGAGGGCCACTGCCTTCACTGCCAAAGAACTTGAGACCCTGGTGGATGAGGTCCCCCCCCCTGGTAAAGCCCACTCTAGGGTTCACCAGAGGAGCAGGTGAGTTATTTAAACTGATTATTATTTTGTGTGATTCAATCACTTCCATCCATACAGGCTACATTGTTGTTTAGATACACATGATGTTCCAATATGTGGTATCATTGCCAACATCACACAAACATGTAACTGGCTGTTGGGCACTGAACATAGCGCATGAGACATCACCAATGTGTTGTGATAATTGTGAAAAGGCCTGGAGTCAGTGTTGTGTGTATGTAGCCAGCTATGCATTTCCATATTTGATGGTACATGTCATATTGTTTGTACCCTGAAAATGGTAATATCCAATCCAAGTTCATGATCTTAGCAGCAATAGGACTGTATGTACACTGTGAAGAACAGATACGGATGATGTCAGCAATGTGTCTTGGCCCATTCATCACTCTGCCCAAATTTGACATCTCAAGACAGTTGCCATAGCCCCAAGAGGGGGGAGGGCATGGGAAGCTGGACCAGGAAGATCGCAGAGGTTCATCTGGGGCTGTCCTCCCAGCATGTGCTGGGCATGAGCCACACCCTGACCCCCCTAATGGCCCGTATCCTAGCTGTGGCCTATCTCGGCATTGATGGGCACTTGAGGGCCTAACAGCAGCAACAAGGGTGTCGTGTAGTTCCTATGTAACCTTTACAGGATCTGCGCGTTTGGATAACATAAACTGTTGGACTGGTGGCGGACTGATTCCGTGCACCCCCACCCAATACGTTAGCCTGTCTGTATTAGCTAGCTCACAGTGCCACCATAATCTCCTCTTACCAAGGAGAGAATAGATTCTGGCAACCTTAGAACATGACAACTCTGATCCCTCAGAATCGTGGAAACAATATACTACCTTTCTCTCAGTCACTCGTGCTTACTTAGTTTGTCTCAGAGAGTTACACAGAATCAACAGGCTGGGCGTTTTCAATAATTATTTATTCAACAGTTGTTATTCTATTGTAGAATAGATGAGCTGCAACAACCATTAGACAGTAGCAGAGATATATGATTAGCAATATTACAAAAGTAAAGGGATGGTATAGTTCTACCATCTTGCAGAAATCATGAATATATACAAGTACCTAAAACACATGATAAAAAGTGCGTACTCCTACAATGCCTCCCTAACTAGATGTACCTAAATGTACCTAGCATATGTGTAGGTGTTATGCCAAGAATCCCTCTAGGATCTAGTCAACCCCATTACCTGAGAATGAGAGAATATGGAATCCCATCCTGGTCTCAAGTTGGACACCCCGCGAGGGATGTTAGACCACTGCGAGCTGGAGCGTCTGCATGCAGGAACCTCAATGTCTCTGGTCAGTGTGTCAGCCGGGAAGTCTCTGTCTCCTCTGTCTTTCTAAGCAAGTTGTGATGTATATATACCCATAGGTCTCCCCAGGGGTCCTACCTTGCTGTGTTACTGTGTCCGCCTAAAGGATGACGTCAGGCCTGAACTTTATACAGAGATATTATACAGGAGATGTCAGTCCTGCTGTGCTTCCAAGAAGCCTCATGCATAATGTATGAGATTCGAACTAGGGGAAAACCCGCGTTCCGAATGCAGTGTCGTATCTGGGTAAAAGGTCAGTACCTAAGAACCGTTATGTATGTAATGTAGGGAAGAATATAGGTGAAAGGTTGCAATGTTACCTGCGCCTATATAGGGTACCTATATGAAATATAACACCCACTCCTCTTCCGACTGGACGGCATATGTAACTTATTACTATATTACTAGCCAAACTAGATATTGGTACGCACAAAGCTTAAAAACATCTGTTTAGCTAAAAATCTTTAAAACTTCTAAAAATTCTCTAAAAACTTAAAACTGTCTAAAAAAAAAATTTGCAAGCCATAGCTCTAAAGTGTCCTTAGTTATAGTCCGAAGCACTATAAGCATTAGAAAGCCATGTATGCCCAAAAAGTGAAAGGAATGTCAATTTTTAATTTGAGATCCAAATTTGAGCTTTGTTTTAAAAAAGGGCGAATTTCTTCCAGCACACGACGAGCCAAATGAGTCAAATGTTTATGTGTCCTGGCTGGTAAATGCAACATCTTCGTTGCTTGCTTTCGCAGTAGACGGCCCCTGTAGCACCTCACAGAGTACATCAATTGAGCACAGATGATGTTCCACACTGTCCGCAGCCGGTGCTGGGGCAGCCTGTGTGCCGTCCAAAGCCTGGGTGTCAGAGGAGGAGCCAGTGTCCATACCAACAGGTGCTGTTGCTACCTGTGGGGGCTCAAGGAATGCCGCCATCAACATCGGAATACGCTGAGGACATTGCAGAACATGGGCTGTTATCGGGTCCAGTAAAGCATTCACGTCCAGTTGCGCACAAGATGGGAGTGTCAAACAAAGGTCTAACACGCATTCTTCTCCGCAAAACAGGCATCGGAGGACAGGTAAGATGCAGTCCATCTAGACTGGTCGAAATGACAAGAACCAAGATGCACTTAGTTCTCTTAGGCGAGGCGTGCCTAGATGATCTACCATCCGGTCACAGTATTTACGCTCCAGGAGTGCTCTTTCCATCTCCTTGGAGACTGGGACGTCCATTGCGTAGCAAATATAAAACAATCAGGATACCTGCTACTAGAAACAGGATTAGCGGAAATCCTCCAAAGATGCTTCCAAATACGGAGTGTATGAAGTTTGGTATAACTCCAAGTACCGTTTGAAAGTTGCTCAGAAGTCCAGAACCTATGGTCTTAAATAGGTGGACAATGCCTGTCGTATCAGACATGTTAAAGATACGATTTACCATTTCTGCGAAATGGAAAGGGCAGTTTGTATGAATAAGCGCCTGTATCTCTGCCGAAGACCTTGCGATCTGGAGATCAAAAGTCTCTCGAGCGGAGGTTAAGGGCACAGACTTCTGTAAAAGCATGGCTTTCACTCTGCTCAGAGTATCAAACCGTATTAAAGAAACATTCAGTGAAGGCCATAACGGCATCTCCCTGACTGTATGTGTCGGTGGAAACAATACTTGCATACAACATGTAACCCTGGAGCTCACGGTTACCAGATATGCGATGCCCGGGAGCATTCTGCACCAGCCTTGGCTATTCAGCATCAAGTAACTCCCATTTGAAAGTAGCCTGAATACTGGAGTAATCACTGCAGCTGGGGCACCCCTCAAATGGCAGGACAGGTTTGCCAAAGAACCATTACAAGCCCCGTGCAGCATTATATCCTGGCATATGAGTGATCCACTTAAAGCGTTCTCACAGTTTGTACCGCTCAGAAACACCTTGCGATCCCCACTCCGGCATCGAAATCTGTATGGTAATACCCATGATTCCTTAATGCATTCCTTACCCATTTCTTCATATCTGCCTGCCTGCTTTTGTTCAAGGCAATACTGAAACTGAAAGGTAGTGACCGGTAGAGTTATGTGGCCATGGATTAGCCATTCTGTGGACGGTGATTCTGCCACTGTGAATGCTAATCTATCCAGTTTTTCGATACGCGGCATTGTATATTTTGCTCCCCTTTGTGCCATTTCTATCTGTTTATCTGTTAGATTGTATTCAGAAAACTGAGACGTACTGTTGATATAACGCGAAGGCACATAGCCTGCATGCAAAGATTGCAGCGTCCATCTTAATAACATAATAGAACGCAATTGAGATTGCCCGTGTTGTAATATGGCCAAATCTTGTTCTAGGATGTCTATCGCAGAGGATACAATGTTGCCTAAGGAATATATCCTGGAGGTCAATGTAGTTAACCCCTTGTCTACCACTGCTAGAGATTTTTCTAGATTTATACGGTCTATTTCACGTAACCTCTCTGCGGCCTCTTGTTGGGATAATTTCCATATTTCATTATAAACAGCATAATAGAAACGTTTCTGACGTGGCTTCCTGGGACCTAGTAAAAAATCCCTGAGATCCACATCCTGTGACAGTAAGGATAAGTGTTGTTTCACCTGTGTGAGTGTTGAGGTTTTTAGCCAATCAAGGCACTACTTCCCAACACTTTAGGATGTCACTACCCCTGGATGTTCTCTCTGTACATAACGTGGATCTGGCCTATGGATAGCGAAACCTTCGGTTTTACCCATGAATCTCGCCTCACAACTATTCGTGTCTGTGGGCCAAATCAACCATTTCTTCCAATCGGGGTCTGATCTGTTGTATTGTATAATGTCATTCAACGTAATCTCTTTCTGTGATGTTATGTTACCCTCAGTGTGTGATGAAGTTGTGATGGAGTTGGCAGCCGAGGTGTGTTCAAGTCTTTGTTCTTGGCAAGACGTCTGTTGCACTGTCTCATTCAAAAACATGATTTGTTGAGGTATATGGCATGCTCTAAACAAAGCTTCTGTTCCCTGAACTTGCCATTCTCTAGTACCCCAGACTGATTTTAAGTCTATGGTGTCTTTCCATAAGTCGAAACCTTGTTCAGACTACTGAGCAATAAAGGAAGCAGAGTAAATCTGTTTGGTGTTTGTTAACATATTTTTCTGTGCTGATGTTGGTGCAACCTTATAATAATATGAGGCTGGGTCAAACATATTAAACCCTGAAAAATATGGAAACTTTTGTGTAAATGTTTTTGAACTGCCTTTCGGCGGTGTTGGACAATGTTTCCACTGGTGGTAAGTGAACACATTTCTAGGATTTGCAGATTTATGCAGAAAGTGATGACCATAGTGTTGATAACAATACATTGTTTTGAAATCTGATGTGCTTTCCAATGTTTCACTATTAGAAAATGCTGCAGATTTTTCCAAATCAGACAACATGTTATTTACAGTCTCAAAATCCCAATCATCGGAAAATGTACTTGAGGTAATAATATCACTCAACGATATTTTAAATAAATGAGGAATTCTTAAAAGTTCGGTCGGACCAAATATATCAAAATCAACCTTGTCCCAAACTATACCATCAGGTATAGGAACTGCTGTAATGTTCACTGAAGACAAGTCTCTTTGTTCTCGATGAGATGATTGGTGTGGTTTTAAAATTAAGTTCACCTTTTGGGCTGCAGAGCTTTGTCGAAGGTATTTTCCATTAACAAGCATGCTAAAAACTGTTACTAAGCCTACCCAGAAAAGAAAGAAAAGTATCCCGGTGATTACCCATAGTTCTACCCAAGGTGACACCAGGTAAGTCTTTTTAAGAAAGTTCAGAAAGTCTTTAACTTGCTGCTTGCGTGATTTTTGGGCTGGCATCGTTTCAGGTTCACTTGGATCTAAAGAAAACGTATCAAAGTTTATGAAGTAGCCAGAAGCAGTTCGATCAATAGTTGGTATTGCATCAGGATTTTTAGAAATCATAGTTTGCTCTTGTTGAGGCATGCTGATGTAGACATCTGTATTTGGTCAAATTGAAATTTGTTTTTCATTTTGATTCTGAATTTTAAGTTCAGGTTCAGGGAACGAGTTCCATAGCATTATTGCATAGTCCATCATTCCGTGCAGGAGACTCTTCGAACGTGATGAGCCTTTCCATTTGAACTTCTTGAATTGTAGCGAGAGGAGGGCATCTGCTACTTTGGAGTCCACGTGGCCTACTACTCAGTATCGGCCACATAGTGTGCTTTGATTAGATCGATTGAGACGAATCTTTTCTCCTTTTTTCCAGCAAGAGGCGGTAGAAGTAAAGTTCTTGTTCCTTCAACTGCTAGGACCTGTACAGGCTTTTTGTATGATGGCCCAAATTCTTTCTTGTCCGCTATTTTCTCTCTGACCAGATCCCCGACTTTTGGGATCCAGACAGGTCTTGCCGTGACTGATTTGACTTCCCCAGTGGCGGACTGCTTCATATGGACATTACTTTGTTGTGTTCTCGACTCATTTAGATCCTGTAAAACAGCCAAACGATCTCGGATGTCAAAAGGCTTTTCATCCACCACTGCTCCTTCACAATCAAGATCAGTTACCCACATTCTTGTCCCAAATAGGACCTCATATGGAGTGACCCCCCCTAGAGAGCTTCTTGGCATATTGTTCAATGCTCGCTGCACTCCATACAGATGTTTTACCGAGCTTTCACCCGTGCCTAATGCTCTAGCTGTTAAAGACTGCTTTAAGTCTCGGTTTTTCCTCTCCACGACCGAATTTCCCTCGGGATGGTACAGAGAGGAGTACCGCAATGCTACACCCAACCCTCGCATGGCCTCCTTGTAAGCCCGAGAGCTAAACGCAGGGCCCTGGTCAGAATGTAATGTGCCAATTGCGTATGTCCCTATAAAGACTCGCAAATCTTTTATAACAGTTCGAGCATCAGCCGAGCGTTGGGGCCACACCCATAGGAATCTTGAGCAGGTTATCCACTGCAACCATGATATACCTGTGAGCCCCATCTCTTTGTAAGGGGCCGCAGTGGTCCAAGTAAACACACGCTAGTGGTTTGTCAGATATTAATAATGGTGTCTGTGCTGGACGTGTTACGGTGGAACCCTTCATCTGCTGGCAGATGTCGCATTTCAAGACATAGTCTTTAGTCTGCTTCGTTAACCCAGGCCACCAATAGCGTTGATTCAATAAAGAAACAGTCGCCAAAACTCCTGCATGTGCAGAACCTATCCCTTCGTGTGCTGCTAGAATTAAACCTAATCTACGATTCATGTTTGGAATTACTCTATCCCCCACTCCAGGAATCTGAGCAAATGGAATGTTATTGGCATCTAACTTGTAGGAGTACTTGAGTGGAAACCTTTTTGGTACTGCTCCGCTGTTTTTGCTACAAGCATTGATAGCTACCATAATCTCACCATCTATTCTCATTTTAGAATGAGTGATTGCAGCTATGGAAACCGTGCGTACAGCCCCCTTTGCGGCTTCATCAGCCAATGAATTCCCTTCAATATGCACGCCATCACGCTGATGACTCAGTGTATGTATCACGTGAGCTCTCTGTAGTTCGGTTTTCAACTCCACTACCTGTTCCCATAGCATTTTATGCTTAATTGTGCCACCTTTTGCATCTTTGAACACGTTTTGATCCCAGTACTGCAAATATTTATTATATGACTGTACACAGTAAAATGAATCACACACAATTAGTGTGGGGAATTCTCGATCCGTATTTACTAGTGCCAGTATCAAGGCTTTCAACTCTGCCAGCTATGCCGTGCAGTCTCCTAGAGATTGGGTTTTGGTGCAACTTGGGTGGAACCTTCCATCCCGCATGCGATCTTTAACGATTGCGCATGCCGCGCTATATTGTTGCTTACTTCCGGTTGAGCTGATCCATCTGTGTAAATTATATATTCATACTGATCTAGAGGCATTATTTAGTTTGATAGAGGATATTCTTGTTCGTATTGCAGAAATGCTTGTGTCTTTAAATGTGGGTCGTACCTGTATTCCACATTGTAGTGTAATTCCTATAGTACCCCTGCAGGACCTGCGCTTTTGGATAACATACACTGTGGGCCTGGTGGCAGACTGATTCTGAGCACCCCCATCGTACGTTAGCCTGTTTGCATTAGCTAGCTCACAGTGCCACTAGAATCTCCTTTTTATCAGAGAGATTAGTTTTTGGCAACCTCAGAACACGACAACCCTGATTCCTCAGACTCGTGGAAACAATGTAATACTTTTCGCTCAGTCACTCGTGCTTGCTCATTTGGTCTCAGAGAGTTACACAGAAGAAACAGTTGAGCGTGTTTACAGTAATAATTTATTGCACAGTTGTTCTTCTAGTATAAAATATATGTGCTGCGACAACTGTTAAACAGTAGACGAGATATATGATCAGCAGTACAGTGAATAAAAAAGGATAGTACAGTTCTACCATTTTGCAATAGTCATGAACATATACATGAATATAAAATGCATTTATAAAATAAAGCACATACTCCTACGATGCCTCTCTAGATGTACCTAAGTATACCTAGCATGTGAGTAGGTGCTAAAGAAGCCAAGAATCCCGCTAGTATTTAGTCAAACCCCATTACCTGAATAATGAGAGTGTGGTACCTCGTCCTGGTCTCGAGTTGGACACCCCGCAAGGGATGATTAGACCACTGTCAGCTGGAGTGACTGCATGCAGGAGCCTCAGCGTCTCTGGTCAGTGTGTCGGCCTGGAAGTCTCGGTTCCCTTTCACTACTGATAGCAAGAGGTGCTGTATTTATACAGAAAAGTATAGAGTCCCTTTTTCCCTTGTGTCTTGTGTTAGCCATTGTTGGGTATGAAGATGACGTATGGCATAAACCGGTTACGTAGATGTTTATGCAGGTGGATCCTAGCCCCTGCCTGGTTTCCTACAACTCTTATGAGTATTTAATCAAACTGGATGAGCACATCGAAGATGTTATAGAAGGCCATTGTTCGGGAAAAACCCTCCTTCTGTACCCAAACCACAGTCTAGATAAGGTTCAGCCCTCAGCGCCCGTTATTGTGGAGAATAGGGAACTAATGTGGGTGACAGATTATGCCTATATTAGGGCATCTCAAACTATGCCTATATTAGGGCATCTATATGAAACATAACACCCACTCCTCTTAATAGTCAACAATAATAAACAATGACAGCAAACTACTAAGTCATAGTAGGTGGTAGCGCATATAATTGTCAGTGAGCCACATACAAACATTTTTAAAATTTTAAAAGCATATTAAAAACATTTCTAAAAGGGAAAAAATGTGTAAAGTCAGTTTTTGAGTTTGTACTGAAGCTAAAGTTCTAGCTGAGTCCCTTTATAGAATTCAAAACTTTTACAAGCTTTTTAGAATGCCATGCTTTCTCTAGCTATAGTGTCAATTTAGTAGGAAATGTTCCAAATTTAATCAGAGTGGAAATGAAAAAGGAAACTCCGAATTCTTTCCCAGCACATGATGAGCCAATTGAAGATTAAGTGTCCTGGCTGGCAGACGCAACATCACAGTCACTTGCTGTAGGGGATGGAAATTGCAATATTTCACACAGTACGGCGATGGAGCACAGATGATATTCAGTACTGCCCATAGTTGGCATATCGGCAGCCGGTGCTGTAGTCGATACCTCAGTGCCCGTAGTGCTAGTCCTAGCGCTTGTGCTGGTGTCAGCGCTAGTGGTGGCTGAGCTGATGCTCAACCCAGTTGTAAAAGGCACCTGCGGGTTTTCAAGGAATGCATTCGTCAGGATAGGAATACGCTGGGGACACAGCCGAGCGTGGGACCTCAGCAGTTCCAGCCTTGTGTTCAAGTCCGCAGGCGTCTCTGACTCGAGTATCAGACAGATGTCCAACATGCATTCTTCACCGCAAAACAGGCATCGAAGAACAGGTAAGATGCAGTCCATCCAGACTGGTCTAAACGATAGGAACCAAGAAGCACTCAGTTCTCGTAGGCGAGGCACGCCAGATGTTGTACCATGCGCTCACGGTATCTACGTTCCAGAAGAGCTTTCGCCATTTCGCTCGTTATTGGGCCGCCCATTGCGTATCAGGAAAAGAATGATCAGGATTCCAGCTATTAAAAGCAGTATCAGAGGTAAACCTCCAAAGATGCTTCCAAATACGGAGTGCATAAAATTTGGGATAACTCCGAGGACTGTTTGGAAGGTGCTTAGAAAACCTGATGCTATGGTCTTAAATAAGTGTACAATACCACTCGTATCAGACATGTTAAAGATACGACCCACCATTTCTACGAAATGAAAGGGGCAGTTTGTACGAATAAGTGCCTGTATCTCGGTCGAGGTCCTTGCAACTTGAAGATCAAAGGTCTCTCGAGCGGAGGTTAAGGGTACAGTTCGCTGTAAAAGCATCGCTTTCATTCTGCTCAAAGCGTCAAATTTTATAAAAGATATCTCTAACGAAGGCCACAAAGGTGCCTCCCTGACTGTACTTGTTGGGGGAAACAATACCTGCATACAGCAAGTAACCCTGGCGTTCACGGTGACCAGATAGTCAATGCCTGGAAGAATGCCACAGCAACCTTGATCATTCAGCATCAAGTAGCTCCCATAGGAGTGTAACTCTAAAACTGGTGTGATCACGGCAGCTGGAGTTCCTTTCATGTGGCAAGACAGATTCGCCACCGAACCATTACAAGCTCCGTGTAAAATAATGTCCTGACACATGAGAGAGCCGCTTAAAGCGTTCCTGCAGTTTGTACCACTCAGGAATACTTCACGATCCCCACTCCGTCACCGAAATATATATGGTAATTCCCAGGATTCCTTAATGTATTCTTTACCCAATTTTTCGTATCTGCCTGCCTTTGCTCAAGGCAATACTGAAACTGAAAGGTCGTGACCGGGAGAGTGATATGGCTGTGGATTAACCATTCTGTTGATGGTGATTCCGCCACTGTGAATGGTAGCCTGTCCAGTTTTTCAATATGCAGCATTGTATATTTAGCTCCCCTTTGTGCCATTTCTATCTGTGTATCTGTTAGATTGTATTAAAAAAACAGAGACGTACTGTTTATAAAACGCCAAGGCACAAAGCCTGCACGCAAAGATTGCAGCGTCCAGCTTAATCAAGTGAAAATAACTGGGACCCCCTGCAAAAATAGTCTAACAATTCCTAGGGCAGGGCAAATATATAATTAAAAGAACTTCCCTAGGCAATTTACAATCTACACAATCAATAGACCATGATATCAGAGGCACGTTGATATATTAAACTCAGTGTAGCCAAACAGTTATTGTTTAAAAGTTCATAATTTTAATTCACAATTGTTTAAAACATAATGAAACGTAGGATGCACATGTGTGCGTTTCTTAAAATAAAACAATACAAAAAACCACATCAAATTACAATATAAACAATCTCATGATAGATTCTAAAACACATAAACTTTCCTAGACATAATGTAAAACAAATACACAATACATATAGTACATCAACAGTGGCAGTAAGATGGATCTTCTTCTACGTGCATTTCGGCGCACTCTGCGCCTTCATCAGGAATGCCACACAATTACCTAAAAAAATGGTTAAAATATAATAAAATACACTGAGAATTATGATTATTGAAGTTGATCTGTGAAATGCCTTCACCATAGACATAAGAGTAGTGATATTCAACAGTGACAGGAACAAGCAAAGATAAATGCCCCTTGTCAACACCAGAATAAGGTGTAAGAATTGAAGGAAATTGATGTGTCTATTATCAGAAAATAGAGAAGTAGGACAGTGGAATACTTCTACTCAAAGCATATTTAAAGGGGAATAAACCAAACCAGTATATGCATGCAGATAAGAATGCGAAGATAACGCTTACTAAAATATGGAGTGTGAATCTGGACTAAGATTCCATGCACTGTTTGATCTAAATCAGTGCTTAAAATTTTTTTTTTTGAAGGACCGAGACTTCAACCTGCGATGGAATAGAGACCGGTTATAATTACCTACATACTTTTCCAAAATGTATTCATTCTAAGATATCTTTAAAGGAAAAGTTACCCTTTTCAATCTGTATGTCGGGTATGATGTTCGTGCCAAACTGGTATTTGAATTTGTTTCTAGATATTTTTGCTTGATATTTCCAGAAAAATAACGATAGATCTGTCATAAAGATCATGGCCTTCGTTCAAAACATAGGCTCTAAGATCCTTATCAGCAAGATATAGTACCTGATTGTTAGGCACGAAAGGATAAATTCAGAGTGCCGTCACTAAAGAGACCGGATGAATCCAATTCATGCGGTAAATGATATGGAATATATTCTGGACATTGTCTTCAGGCCACAACCATAGTCTTAAAAATATTAAGCACACACAAAATTAGAAATTTCCATCGTTTAAATTAAGGTGGGGCACATGGCTCCCAATCAGACTATAAGCATAAAAGACTTGCTTGACTTGACTGGCTACCTAAAATCAGTACATGTTGTTTCTCATCTCTATGTATCATCAACTTTCTAATAAAGCTGCTTGATTTAAAACTTCATTATTGTGATTTCAAATTAAAAATAAGACACAACAAAACAAATTGCCTCCTGTCTATATATTAATAGTTATTATATAATTTTATTATCAACTGTTGCATATGTCAAAAAATAACCTTAATTCACCACAAATATTTAGCCCCCATATTTTGTACTAGCGATTAGCTGGTTGGAAATCCCATATAGGGTCCAACACGTTGGCATGGTATAGTATTTAATCAGTGCCTACATGCTTAGAAAATTATCCTACATGTGTCAAACAGCTCTATCCCCCTTGCCTATTTTAGCGATAAGCTCCAACACAAGATCAAAAACGGAGGTACTAATTATAGCAAATACTCTCTACTGACCCCATGTAGGTTATGTTAAAAATGACTACAGATATACTAACTTGTCAATAACGACATAATCCCACTCTATTTAAGAATACAGATGGGGAGAGCAAACAAAGGTAGTGCTCGCTGGTAGACCCTTTTCAAATCATATTAAGAGTGGCTACGGATATGCAGGCTCATCAAATGCGGCATAGCCAGCATAGCCCCACTCTGTTTAAAGGATATAGGTGGGGGGGGAGAGAGAGAGAGAAGGAAAATAAGGGGAGGTGTGAAATGAATAGTTCACTCTCCCCCGCTCTCACGAACGGTCCACCCAAGAGTCTTACCGGTGATGTGGACTTCTACGTCTCTTCATAGGATCGGGACGCATGTATGCTGGTAGACCGGAACCAAGACTCCAGCCCTTCGACTCTATTTGTAAGAGACTGTTTACGTAACGTAAACTGGTCACGTGAGGGATTAAATGATTCCGGCGTGTAGAAACACGGAAGCAACCACTAGAGCGCAAACCGCATGCGCTATGTAATGCCGCAAGTACACTTACTGAATATCGGCCATGTGACCATAATCTGGTACAAAGATATAGTTCCTATTCAAAATACGGGACATTATCAAGTAAATAGGATATAGAATATAGAACATCCCGCTATGTCGACATACCAGCGTACCGTCGAAAAAACGAAATGTCTAATCAAGGGCATGCTTCCTAAATTAAGGTCATGTGACCATCTTAAAAAGAAAGAGATATGAATACTCGATGGTGATCAAGTTTTGGACATTATGTTGTGTACACTAATTTTATAATTTCAAGATATACCATTCCTAAATTGGAGTCAGTGTAATACAGATAGAATATTAAACATTGCATTATATATACTAATTTCCTAGTTCAGAGGGCCAATATATCTCAGATTGATGTGACCTATATAAACCGATTTCCCTTAAACTAAATGTTCAAATAGATGGGTACTACGGTAAAATAGCATTCTCCCAAGGTAGTTCACTATTCAACCCACATTTATATGTATTTAGAGAGAAAATCCAAAACACCTCTCTTTTTTTCCAAATTTCTTGTCCCCATTTTCTTCTGCAACTTGGATTTTCTCTAAGACTCGCCACTGCATATCTTCGGGTTTGCGGTTGAGGTCTAAATAATGTTTTACTAGGGGTGCAGTCAACTTCGCTGTTCGAATAGCGGAACGATGTTCTGTGATTCTAATACTAACTGCATGGGATGTTTCTCCTACGTAGCCTAATTGGCACGGACACATGATCAGGTATATAACGTTTTGAGTTTTGCAGTTCCATAGTTGTTTTGCTTGAATCGTGTAGCCATTGTGGACTAGGATCTCTCCCTCCATCACTGTGTCACACGATTTACAAGAGGAACATTTAATAGTTCCTTTTACAGGTCTATTTCCATCAATGGTTTTTTGAATAAAAGACTGATCACTGATAAAGCGTGAATGAACTATCATGTCTTTTATATTTCTATTGCGACGATGCGCAAAAAGCGGTTTAGCAAGCCTAATTTCTTGATCTGGGGAACTATTTAGTATGTGCCAATTAGAATTTATAATTTGTTTGACTTTTGCATTTAAAGTTGAGTGTTTCGTAACACATACAAGTTGTGTGGGTTTAGGGCGGGTCGTAGATGTAAGCAGGTGATCCCTATCATAGAATCTGGCACGTTTGTAGGATTCCCTGACCAACCGGTGAGGGTATCCTCTTGTAATGAATTTGGCTTTCATGGCAATAGCCTGAGAGTCAAAATCACACAACCTAGAACAGTTGCGCCGCAGTCGCAAGAACTGTCCAAAAGGGATACTTTGCTTCTGGGCTCGCGGATGGTAACTAATAAAATGGAGGCGTGTGTTCCTCGCAGTAGGTTTGACAAAGAGGTCAACTTCCAGTACACCTGTATTCTGCCTAATTAAGATGTCTAAAAACTCAACCTGCTGTTTACTGATATGTGCAGTAAATTTAAGATTAATATCTGCGAGGTTAAGCCATTGCAGAAATTCTTGAAGGTTCTCTTCCACATCTGTCCAAATAAAAAAGATATCATCTATGTATCTGGACCAATGGGAGACTGACTCAAAAAATGGGGCGATCTCGTTATGAATAAATTTTGTTTCAAAGATAGCTATATAAATATTTGCTATCAATGGCGCCACTGAAGCTCCCATGCACCCTTTATCTGTTTAAAAAGGGTATGACCGAATTCAAAAGTGTTTTCCGTCAACACAATACTCAGGCACTCAAGTAAAAAGATTTAGAACATGGGACTTCGTATTTCTCAATGAACCAATCAACTGCATCAATCGCCTCTTTTTGTGGGATAGTACTATATAGTGATTCAATATCAAGAGTCACTAAAATATGGGTCTGCTCATTGAAAGGAAGGTTCTCTACTCTATTGATCATATCCCTTGTATCTTTAATATAAGATGGAATCTGTGAGATATATGATCTAATCTTATTATCAATGTATTTAGACAATGGTTCTGTAACCGATCCAATGGTGGATACAATGGGGCGATATGGAGGGTCCCTAACATTTTTATGGATTTTTGGTACTCCGTAAATACAGGGGGTTTTCCCCTTAGAACTGTTTAGATATTGATGTTCCTTAGTGCTGATATATCCTGCGTGGAGTGCTGAATCCGTAAGAGATACAATTTTCTGAGCTATCTTGCGAAAAGGGTTCTGAATTACTTTGGCATAAAACGTTTGATCGTTCAACATGTTTAACATGTTATTTGTATAGGTGTCTGTGTCAATAACCACAATTCCTCCCCCTTTATCGCAATTTTTGATCGTGACAGTTTTATCTTGGGCCAATGATTTAAGAGATAGAAACTCTTCCCTATCTAAATTATAGATGGGCTTAGGTATAAAACGCAGAGCTTGGTCAAGTCGGTTTAAGACTGTATGTTCAAAGACTGACACTTCCGGTCCTACCTGGTCCAAGGAAGGTGTAAATGTAGATTGTATCGATAGCTCATTTCCACTAGGCATACCGATGTTAGTCTGTTCTTCATTGGCAAAAAACCTTTTTAGCCTAATTTTGCGAAAAAAGGAAGCGCCAAGACACCTCCGGGTATTCGTGCGCTTTTATAAATTTCATTAACATTAACATTAACATACAGTTCAAATCTGTTAACATTAGCATGGGGGACATACGACAACCCTTTAGAGAGTAAATTCATACTTGAGGAGTCCAAATTGTTTGATGATAAATTAAAAATCGGAATTGCATCCCTTATCTCCAATATTGTCTGTTCCGGGTTTCCAGCACATGCTGGGTATCCGGTTGGTGATATTGGTTATGATAGTGACCTCTGGGTTGTGACTGAAATCTCACTCTCTGGCTGCCTCTGCGTATTCCTCATTGGGCTAAAAAAGGCTGTCTCATGTTTTGATTAGAATTAAAGGAATTATGTGTTCCTTGAGGCTCGTAATAATATGAGCTGCTTTCACCCTCCGAATCTGAGGTGTCCGAAAAAGTCGCAACTTTCTGTTTATTAGAGGTACTTTCATTAGTATATTGATTTAGCTTATAGAAGTTTTCACTTAAATAAGGGTATGTTTTTTCCAATGAATTAAATCATTTATCTTTATTTAGTTTATCTGTTTTACGTTTGCTTTGATAGTCAGAGAAAGACGCCAACTCTTTCTCTGCTTCTTCTAATTTCTTTTTTGCTTCATCTAGCGCACTTGATTTTCTGATTTTCTCTTCAAGCTCAATGAGTTCTGTTCTCAAGGTAGCTACCAGTTCTTTAGCGGTTTCAATAATGAGTATCATTAGATCTCTGGAGCATCTGTTCGCTATCATACTCCACTTTTCCAGGAATTGTCTAACTTGTACAAATGACCCTGGGATGTTGCGAACTCTCAATCCCTGCAGGATAATTTCTGTTTTTAGGTACTCCAACATGAACTCGCCATGTGCTTCCATTCTTTTTATTTTATTTTTAAGATTTGTTAATTTTATTATATCATCATTATCGTGATAATTAGGTCTTGAGCTATTACTAAAGGTATTACTGGTGACTACAAGAATGGCAAATTCTTCATCAGAAAAACCAAAAGTTTTGAGCTGATCCATAGCAGATTCACCAAGTGATATATCAAAAACAAGAAAGAATCTAATATCAGAAAAGGGAAGGGAGATAAGAGTACAGATAAGATAAATAGACAGTGAGTTCACTGAATTCACAATATTTCAAAGAAATAACTAAGGTGAAGGTCTTGCGATCAACCCAACACAGATATAACATGATCTAAAACGAACAATCCCACACAGACAAGCTGCTGGTAAATCAAGTGAAAATAACTGGGACCCCCTGCAAAAATAGTCTAACAATTCCTAGGGCAGGGCAAATATATAATGAAAAGAACTTCCCTAGGCAATTTACAATCTACACAATCAATAGACCATGATATCAGAGGCACAATGATATATTAAACTCAGTGTAACCAAACAGTTATTGTTTAAAAGTTCATAATTTTAATTCACAATTGCTTAAAACATAATGAAACATAGGATGCACATGTGTGCGTTTCTTAAAATCAAACAATACAAAAAACCACCTCAAATTACAATATAAACAATCTCGTGAAAGATTCTAAAACTCATAAACTTTCCTAGACATAATGTAAAACAAATACACAATACATATAGTACATCAACAGTGGCAGTAAGATGGATCTTCTTCTACGCGCGTTTCGGCGCTCTCTGCGCCTTCATCAGGAATGCCACACAATTACCTAAAAAAATGGTTAAAATATAATAAAATACACTGAGAATTATGATTACTGAAGTTGATCTGTGAAATGCCTTCACCATAGACATAAGAGTAGTGATATTCAAGAGTGACAGAAACAAGCAAAGATAAATGCCCCTTGTCAACACCAGAATAAGGTGTAAGAATTGAAGGAAATTGATGTGTCTATTATCAGAAAATAGAGAAGAAGGACAGTGGAATACTTCTACTCAAAGCATATTTAAAGGGGGATAAACCAAACCAGTATATGCATGCAGATAAGAATGCGAAGGTAACGCTTACTACAATATGGAGTGTGAATCTGGATTAAGATTCCATTCACTGTTTGATCCAAATCAGTGCTTAAACATTTTTTGTTGAAGGACCGAGACTTTAACCTGTGATGGAATAGAGACCGGTTATAAGTACCTACCTACTTTTCCAAAATGTATTCATTCTAAGATATCTTTAAAGGAAAAGTTACCCTTTTCAATCTGTATGTCAGGTATGATGTTCGTGCCAAACTGGTATTTGAATATATTTCTAGATATTTTTGCTTGATATTTCCTGAAAAATAACGATAGATCCTGTCATAAAGATCATGGCCTTCGTTCAAAACATAGGCTCTAAGATCCTTATCAGCAAGATATAGTACCTGATTGTTAAGCACGAAAGGATAAATTCAGAGTGCCGTCACTAAAGAGACCGGATGAATCCAATTCATGCGGTAAATGATATGGAATATATTCTGGACATTGTCTTGAGGCCACAACCATAGTCCTAAAAATATTAAGCACACACAAAATTAGAAATTTCCATCGTTTAAATTAAGGTGGGGCACATAGCTCCCGATCAGACTATAAGCATAAAAGACTTGCTTAACTTGACTGGCTACCTAAAATCAGTACATGTTGTTTCTCATCTCTATGTATCATCAACTTTCTAACAAAGCTGCTTGGTTTAAAACTTCATTATTGTGATTTCAAATTAAAAATAAGACACAACAAAACAAATTGCCTCCTGTCTATATATTAATAGTTATTATATAATTTTATTATCAACTGTTGCATATGTCAAAAAATAACCTAAATTCGCCACAAATATGTAGCCCCCATATCTTGTACTAGCGATTAGCTTTTGGAAATCCCACATAGGGTCCAACACGTCGGCATCGTCTAGTATTTAATCAGTGACTACATGCTTAGAAAATTATCCTACATGTGTCAAACAGCTCTATCGCCCTTCCCTATTTTAGCCATAAGCTCCAACACAAGATCAAAAACGGAGGTACTAATTATAGCAAATACGCGCTACTGACCCCATGTAGGTTATGTGAAAAATAGCTACAGATATACTAACTTGTCAATAACGACATAACCCCACTCTATTTAAGAATACAGATGGGGAGAGCAAACAAAGGGAGTGCTCGCTGGTAGACCCTATGCAAATCATATTAAGAGTGGCTACGGATATGATGGCTCATCAAATGCGGCATAGCCAGCATAGCCCCACTCTGTTTAAAGGATATAGGTGGGGGGGAGAGAGAGAGAAGGAAAATAAGGGGAGGTGTGAAACAAATAGTTCACTCTCCCCCGCTCCCACGAACGGTCCACCCAAGAGTCTTACCGGTGATGTGGACTTCTACGTCTCTTCATAGGATCGGAACGCGTGTATGCTGGTGGACCGGAACCAAGAATCCAGCCCTTCGACTCTATTTGTAAGAGACCGTTTACGTAACGTAAACTGGTCACGTGATGGATTAAATGATCCCGACGTGTAGAAACACGGAAGCAACCACTAGAGCGCAAACCTCATGCGCTATGTAATGCCGCAAGTACACACACTGAATATCGGCCATGTGACCATAATCTGGTACAAAGATATAGTTCCTATTCAAAATACGGGACATTATCAAGTAAATAGGATATAGAATATAGAACATCCCACTATGTCGACATACCATCGTACCGTCGAAAAAACGAAATGTCTAATCAAGGGCATGCTTCCTAAATTAAGGTCATGTGACCATCTTAAAAAGAAAGGAATATGGATACTCAATGTCTTTATGACAGGATCTATCATTATTTTTCAGGAAATATCAAGCAAAAATATCTAGAAACAAATTCAAATTCCAGTTTGGCACGAACATCATATCCGACATACAGATTGAAAAGGGTAACTTTTCCTTTAAAGATATCTTAGAATGAATACATTTTGGAAAATTAGGGAGGTACTTATAACCGGTCTCTATTCCATCCCAGGTTGAAGTCTCGGTCCTTCAAAAAAAAACTTTTTAAGCACTGATTTGGCTCAAACAGTGCATGGAATCTTAATCCAGATTCACACTCCATATTGTAGTAAGAGTTACCTTTGCATGCCTATACTGGTTTGGTTTATCCCCCTTTAAATATGCTTTGAGTAGAAGTATTCCACTGTCCTACTTCTCTATTTTCTGATAATAGACACATCAATTTCCTTCAATTCTTACACCTTATTCTGGTGTTGACAAGGGGCATATATCTTTGCTTGTTTCTGTCACTCTTGAATATCACTACTCTTATGTGTATGGTGAAGGCATTTCACGGATCAACTTCAGTAATCATAATTCTCAGTGTATTTTATTATATTTTAACTATTTTTTTAGGTAATTGTGTGGCATTCCTGATGAAGGCGCAGAGTGCGCCGAAACGCACGTAGAAAAAGATCCATCTTACTGCCACTGTTGATGTACTATATGTATTGTGTATTTGTTTTACATTATGTCTAGGAAAGTTTATGTGTTTTAGAATCTTTCACAAGATTGTTCATATTGTAATTTGATGGGGTTTTTTGTATTGTTTGATTTTAAGAAACACACACATGTGCATCCTACGTTTCATTATGTTTTAAACAATTGTGAATGAAAATTATGACATTTTAAACAATAACTGTTTGGTTACACTGAGTTTAATATATCAATGTGCCTCTGATATCATGAAAGCGTCCAGCTTAATAACATAATAGAATGTAACTGAGATTGGCCATGTTGTAATATGGCTAAATCCTGTTCCAGTATGTCGATAGCAGAAGATACAATGTTGCCCAATGTATATATCCTGGAGGTCAAAGTTGTTAACCCATTATCTACCACAGCTAAAGCTTTTTCTAAGTTTATACGGTCTATTTCCCGTATTCTCTCTGCGGCCTCTTGTTGGGAAATCTTCCAGTTTTCATTATAGGCAGCATATATGCCTGCATATATAAAACGTTTTTGACGTGTTTTCCTGGGTCCTAGTAAAAAGTCCCTAAGATCCATGTCAAGTGAGAGTAAAGATAAGTGTTGTTTCACTTCTGCAAGTGTTGAGGTTTCTAGCTAACCTAGGCACAACTTCCCAAAACTGTAGGATGTCACTACTCCTGGTTGTTCTCTCTGTACATAACGTGGTCTGGCCTATGGATACTGAGTCCCTCAGTGATGTTCAGGAATCGCTTATGACAGCTATTCGTGTCTAAGGGCCAAACCACCCACTGTTTCCAATTTGGGTCTGTTCTATTGTACTCTAAGATGTCATCCACTTTTGACCCTTCTTTTGTAGTTGAATTCTGCCCCAATCGTCGGTGTTGGAAACCTAGGGGTGTTCAGGTCCTTGCTTTTGGCTAGTCAAAGACAGGATGTCTGTTGCACAGTATCATTTAAAAAGATCATCTGCTGTGGAATGAGGCATTCTCTAAATAGTGCCTCCGTACCCTGGACTTGCCAGTCCCTTGAAACCCAAACTGATTTTAGGTCAATTTCGTCTTTCCATAGGTCGAAACCCTGTTCAGACAACTGGGCCAAAAAGGAAGCAGAGTAAATCTGTTTAGTGTTTGTCAACATAATTTTCAGTGCTGATGTTGGTGCAATCTTATAGTAATATGAGGCTGGATCTGTGGTGTTAAAACCTGAAAAATATGAAAATTTCTGTGCAAACGTTTGTGAACTACTTTTTGGTGGTGTTGGGCAATGTTCCCACTGATGGTATTCAAAAACATTCCTGGGTGAAATGGATTTGTGCAGGAAATGATGACCATAATGTTGTACAATGTGTCATAATCTGAAGAACCCTCTAACATTTCATTATTAGACAATGCAGCAGTTTTCTCTAAGTCAGACAACATATTATCAACTGTTTCAGAGTCCCAATCATCAGAAAATGTACTTGAGGTAATGATATCACTTAATGAAATTTTAAATATATGATTAATTTTTAAAAGTTCTGTCGGACCGAATATGTTAAAATCAACCTTGTCCCATACTATACGATCCGGTATAGGAACTGCTGTAATGTTCACTAATGACAAATCTCTTTGCTCACGATGTGATGATGGATGTAGCTTCAGTAGTATGTTGACCTTTTGGGCTGTGGAGCTTTGTTGAAGATAGCGTCCATTAATAAGCATACTAAAAGTTAGTACTAAGCCAACCCAGAAAAGAAAAAACAATATCCCAGAAATTACCCAGAGTTCAATCCAAGGCGATACCAGGTATGTCTTTTTTAGAAAGTGAAGAAAATTCTTTATTTGTTGCTTGAATGGTGTTTTGGCTGGCGTCATTTCTGGCTCGCTTGGATCCAGAGAAAACATATCAAAGTTCATGAATTAGCCAGAAGCAGTTCGATCAATTGTAGGAGTTGCATCAGGATTAGTTGAAATGTTATTTTACTCTTGACGAGGCATGTTGACGTAGACTTCTGTATTAGGTCTAATTGCAACTTGTGAATTATTCTGATGTTCATTTTGAATTTGAATGTTTGGTTCAAGTGGAACAAGTTCCATAGCATTGTTGCTTAGTCCTTCATTCCTTACAGGTGGCTCTTCAAACGTGATGAGTCTTTCTGTTTGAACTTCTTGGATTGTAGCTAGAGGAGGGTGTCTGCTACTGTGGAGACCACAAGGCCTACTGCTTATTATTGGCCACGTAGTGTGGTTTGATTAAGTCGATTGAGACAAATCTTTTCTCCTTTTTCTCGGCAAGAGGCGGCAAAAGTACAGTTCTTGTTCCTTGTACTGCTAGGACTGGTACAGGTGTTCTGTATGAAGGTCCAAATTCCTTTTTGTCTGCAATTTTCTCTCTGACCAGATCCCCGACTTTTGGGATCCAGACAGGTCTTGCCGTGTCTGCCTTGACTTCCCCAGTGGCGGTCTGCTTTAGTCGGACATTGCTTTCTTTTGTCCTGGATTCATTTAGATCCTGTAAAACAGCCAAACGATCATGGATATCAAATGGTTTTTCATCCGCCACTGTGCCTTCACAATCAAGATCAGGTACCCACATTCGTGTCCCAAAGAGGACTTCATATGGAGTGACACCCCCTAGAGAGTTTCTTGGCTGGTTGTTTAACGCCCGCTGTACCCCATAAAGGTGTTTGACCCAACTACCGCCCTTGCCTAATACCCTAGCTGTTAAAGATTGCTTTAAGTCCCGGTTTTTCCTCTCCACAACCAAATTTCCCTCGGGATGGTACGGAGAGGAGTTCCGCAATGCTACGCCCATTCCTTCCATGGCCTCTTTGTAAGCCCAAGAGCTAAACGCAGGGCCGCGGTCAGAATGTAACGTGCTAACTGCGTATGTACCGATAAAGACTCGCAAATCTTTGATAACAGTTCTAGCGTCAGCCGAGCGCTGAGGCCATACCCATAGGAATCTCGAGCAGGAATCCCCTGCAACCACGATATATTTGTAAGCCCTGTCCATTTGTAAGGGGCCGCAGTGGTCCAAGTACACACATGCGAGAGGTTTGTCTGATTTTAATAATGGCGTCTGCGCGGGTTTCGCTACCGTGGAGCCTTTCATCTGCTGGCAGATGTCGCAATTCAAGACATAGGGGTCGATTCCGATCCGGGCCGGAAAACGTACCCACCGACTCGGAGCCGGAATTTATTCCGACCGACACGTACCGGTGCAGCCCGACCCGCAAAGTACGATGAAAAGAGTGCAAAATCCGACCGACTCGTACGGAACACAATACGAACGACCGAACCGCGCGGAAAACAGCTATCCGGCCGGAAAAGCACGCGAATTGAACCGACCGACACGCACCAGGAAGAATCCCGAACGAAACGTACCCGCGAACTCCGACCCGCCATGTACGATGCAACGCGTGGAAAACACGACCGAGTCGCACGGAGCACAAGCCGTATGACCGACACGCATACAAAACAGCGAGCCGAAGCAACCCAATACACCGCGACCGACGCGTACGCAGCACATAAAACAGCACAAACACAGCGTGAACGACTCGGAGAAGCTCGCACGAGACAACTGCAGGGACCGACTCGGTCAGAAGAACGTCTCCTACATGCACAAAAAGTACAAAGGGAAAAGCACACAAAAAAAGGCCAAACAAGCAATTACAAAGCCAATAAATACTGGGGGAAACAGGGAACAAAGACACACCCACAACTCCACCCATATAAAGGACACAAATCTCTACCATGATCCTTTGCAAATTCAAATTACCTGCCAGCACACAACACCAACAGACAGCAACCACACACACACTCACAGCTCATCCATCACACAAGCCACACACCATCAGCACCTCAACAAATAGCACCCTCACATACACCCAGCAAAACACACACTCACACACCCTCACTTGCACACCAACACACATCACTCACCACCACCACCCATCACCATGCCCCCCAAGAAGAACCCAAAGTTCCTAGATAGTGAATTGGAAGTCCTGGTAGATGAGATCCTCAGGGTAGAGCCACAGCTGTTTGGTAATCTGGTCCAACAGCCCCCATGTCGCAGAAAACCAAGATGTGGGCGAGGATCATCGACAGGGTGAACGCACAATCACCATGTTTGCGCACAAAGGAAGACATCCAGAACAGGTGGTATGATGTGCGCAGGAGGGTCCGGGACCTACTGAAGAAGGATTACATCTTGAGCCAACACACCAGCAGTGGCCCTCCTGCCAAACCACTATACCTCAGGCCCTGGGAGGAGAAGGTGCGGGCCATCCTACCACCAGTGAGCGTATATGGACTAGAAAACATCCCAGAGCCTGGTGAGTACACAACCAATATACCCAATATTGTGTGACAATACACACACATCACTGTCAAGGGGATAGTCAAACCATGCACCCTTAGCAAATACACAGCAACAAAAACAGAGTCATCCCAAGATGTGTATGTCAGTCAGATAAACACAACACATGCCATCTCATAGTGATATGTAACTGTGTCATGACATGTACAAACCCTACAACAAATAAAGCTAGGCAGTGGCACAAATATAACCAACAAACACTGTCAGATATGTAGCCACCACTACAAAACCACCACACAGGGAATCCCACAGAAAGGAAGGAATTCTGTGTATGCTGGTCAAGTCAGTGTAGCCAATAGCATCATGGGAGTTGTAGTCACAGATATTGCCCACCCTCACAATACGCCCATCAACACCACTCTGAACCATGCCACATCACAGGGAGTGGAAAACAACTGACAAGATGGCTGACACTGGCTACTGTTGTGGGGAGCACAAGGCCCTGCTGGGAACTGGGCACCAACCAACAGCAGGACACCACTGACTGACATCCTGAAAGACAACTTGCACTCCCTGCAATGGAAGCACGTTCCATGGTGGGATATCTGGCTGGGTGGGAAGGAGGACTGACAGCTATGACCATAGTTACCAGCAGCTCTCCCCACACACACCCCTAACACAAACTACACACAACACACCTGGGAAAATGCATTGCCTCACACTAAAATTAATTATCCCACAAAGAACCACCACCCTGGGTCATGCTGTGTGAAGCACAGTGACACACATGGGACTTGTAGCCAAAGAAACGCCAGGACAACACTGTCAGCCATCCATTCAGCACAGGCACACTACCCCACAGGGAAGCAGAGTCAGAAGGAAGGAGGTATGGGCAAGCTGGGAAGGGGGGTGGAGGCAATAGCATGATGGGAGTGGTAGTCACAGATATTGCTCACCCTCACAATTGGCCCATCAACACCACTCTGAACCATGCTCACATCACAGGCAGTGGAAAACAACTGACAAGATGGCTGACACTGGGTACTGCTGTGGGGAGAACAAGCCCCTGCTGGGAACTGGGCACCAACAAACAGCAGGACACCACTGTCAGCCACCTTGCCATTGCTGTCACACACACACAGTGAAGTACACTCAAAAGGAAGGAAGTATGGGCATGCTGGGAAGGGGGTGGAGGCAATAGCATGATGGGAGTGGTAGTCACAGCTCAACATCCCCAAACCACATGGCCCAGCAAGCTCACACTGAAGCATGCACACCTCACAGAGAGTGGAAAGCCCCATCAAAGATGTCTGACACCGGTGCTCAGTTGTGGGGAGAACAAGGCCATGCTGGGAACTGGCCACCAACCAACAGCAGGACACCACTGTCAGCCATCTTGCCATTGCTGTCACACCCACACACAGTGAAGTACACTCAAAAGGAAGGAAGTATGGGCATGCTGGGAAGGGGGGTGGAGGCAATAGCATGATGGGAGTGGTAGTCACAGATATTGCTCACCCTCACAATTGACCCATCAACACCACTCTGAACCATGCTCACATCACAGGGAGTGGAAAGCAACTGACAAGATGGCTGACAGTGGGTACTGTTGTGGGGAGCACAAGGCCCTGCTGGGAACTGGGCACCAACAAACAGCAGGACACCACTGACTGACATCCTGAGAGTCAACCTGCACCCACTGCAAGGGTGGCATGCTTCATGGTGGGATAACTGGGCTGGAGGGAGAAGGATGTCCGGATGTCAACCAAATACCACCAATGCTGGCCATGCACACGCCTCAACATTCACATTGAAATGCTTCATGTTGTCAGGACAATGCGCTACACCAATAATAACATCTGACTGTGACAACTTAGGACAATGCAATGTACAGGCCCGCATCCAGAGGTACAGTCACAACTGTCAGGTATCTGAACCATTGATGCCTGTAGAAACATTACATACATTGTGTGTCTCTTCCAAATACAGATGATGATGGGGACACAGCAGCAGACGCTGAGGAGTCCCTGTCCCAGGCTCCGGGGGACACTGAGCTCACTGGTGTGGAACAGCCTCTGCCCACCACGGATGACGAAGACCTACCTGGCACCTCCGCAGTGAGTCATCATGCAGCACCAGCAGGACCACCAGCTGCACCCCCTGCACCCACCCCTCCAACAACTGCCAACACACAGACCACCCCTGCCGACACGGACAGACCAAGGACCACCACCACCAACAGCACACGGACCCCGGCCCAACGTGGAGCTACGGACAACAACACCAGCAACAACCCCCAAGGGGGCCCAGGGTCACCTGTGCGTGCCACCGCAGGTCCTTCACGTGTCGCCAGGGGTGGTGGGAGGGGTGGTAGACATAGGTCGCTACTTGCAGAGGGGTCTGGACTGCATGATGACCCACAACTGGTACGCATAGCTGATGCGTACCAGACTAGCACTGGAGAGTTCAGCCAGGTAGTGGGGATCCTCAGGGACATTCAACAGCAGCAGGCTGCCCATCATGCCCGCTTGGACTTACACATATCCCGCATGGAGTCCAAGTGGGACACAGTGCAAGAAGAGACGGCGTTGCATAGGGACATATTGCAATGCCTCCGCCAGATTTGCACCAACATGTCAACACCTCCCTGTGTGCCCACAACATCTGGTGCTGCAACAACTGCAACTGCCACAGGGAGGGAGGATGACTCTGGCGGAGAGTCCCCTGCACCGCAGCAGCCTGCACTTGAGGGTCCCCCCCAAAGAAGAGGGGTCGTCCGAGGAAGGACAACTGAGAGGCAGATGGCCATGCACAACCCCCAGGAAGCCAACACCTGTTCTGGGAAATCACCTTTGTGCCCAAACTCTTCACCCTGTCGAATGCAACACAACTCTCCCACATGACATGGGGAGCTCAAGTTGGACCAATGTATCAGATGACTGTGGACTTTACTCTGGACATTTCTGCTACCAGGACTTCCAAATCATCTTGGAACTTTGGATTACAATCACAATGTACAGCACCCACCATCCTGTGCACTATACTCACACATGTATGTCAATAAACTCACTAATACACCATACTTGCCTCTGTTGTGACTCCAACGTTGTTTCTGAAGTGGAGATGATGATCTGTGAAATGACACTGTGCATGCTAACTGCTACAGCAAGTACAACACCGGCATGTGAGTCATGGCAAGGTGACACATATGAGGGAGACACACCACCAGGGCTACACAACACATACACACCAGGGCCATCTGACTCATCGCCTACACTGATGTTGCCAGGAAATACGGTGCAATGCACAGACCCAACACCTATTCACAGTCTGTGTCAACTAGCCCACTGGTGCAGTAAGCAAATGTCAGTCAGATGTGTGACCACAGACAACGCACATCACAAAGTGAAGCACAGGTTTATTACACATTTGCAACATGTTGTAACCACTACAGATGCAAGGTAATCCCACCTGGCAGTGGGCACACAGTCAACAAGTGTAGAAGAAAGGAAGTCCATGGGTGTGGCGCACATCACCTGTAGGGAAACGACAGCTACCACCCTGGAAGTTGATTCACGGTGTCGGGGGATGACAGTTGACCAAACAACTCTGAAAGTACCCTGTGAAGGACAGAAATGACACACAGTCAAAGGCACTGAAGAACAGGACAGAATTGCAATACTCATGCCCAATACATGTCACAAGAAACCCACCCAGAAGCAAGTTAGCATGCCAACACTGTTGGGGAATACAGACTACCTGTAAGGACACATCGCTGCACGCATCCAGACAAGTAGCACATGGACACACTCAAACAGCACCAGAGCACCACCAACACATATCATGCAAACTCACATCATTGACATAACATCCCTGAATACTCACATTCAGCTGAAGAAGTTGGTGATGAGCTGTGTGCGGACATCACCCTCATCATCATCATCATCACTGGCATCGTGGTCCAGCCCAGGATCCTCCACAGGTGGCGGATGTTGGTCATCGTCATCCAGGATGAGAGGAAACTCCTTCCGCACTGCCAGGTTGTGTAGCATGCAGCAGATGATGACAATCTTGCACACCTTTGCTGGGGCATATGGGAGGGCCCCATCTGTCTTATCTAGGCAGTGGAAGCGGCTCTTCAGGAGACCAAATGTCCGCTCAATCACTCTCCTGGTCCGACCATGTGCCTCATTGTAGCGCATCTGGGCTGGTGTCACAGGGTTCCTGAGGGGCGTCAGCAACCACGGCATGTTGGGGTATCCGGAGTCACCTACATACAGACAATTGCACATTAGCTGAGTTGGAAAAGAGGGTGGAACACTACATTGCAGAACACACACAATGGTACAAAGTCAGTACACACCAACAAGCCAGGCACGCTGGTTCCGCATCTGTGACATCATCCTCGGGATGCAACTACTCCTCATCACGTAGGCATCGTGTGCAGAACCGGGGAAATGGGCACACACGTGTGAGATACTCATATCTGCAAGACATACCACCAGTGCATTGACCGAATGATAGTGTTTGCGGTTCCTGTATACCTGCTCTTGGGCCTGTGGTGGTACCAAAGCCACATGTGTCCCATCAATGGAGCCAATGACATGCGGCATCCTCCCCAGGGCATAGAAGTCACTCTTCACGTCAGTGAGTTGTTGAAGTCTAGGGAAATAGATGTACTGGGTCAGGTATCTCAACATAGCCTCCAAAACATCGCGGACCACAAGGCTGAACATGGTCTGTGACATCCCACCAGCAGACGCCACAGTGTGTTGAAAGGTACCGGTGGCAAAGAAGTGTAGGGCTGCCATCACCTTCACCTTGGGGGTCAGCGCTGTAGGGTATGTCCGGCCAGGTTGCAAATGTGGGGCCAACCGCACCGTCAATTCCTCAATCAGTGGCCTGGTGAAGCGGTACCGTCGGATGCAGTCCCGTTCAACCACTGTTGCAAGGTCAGGGAATGGCCGATGGACAGCTGGTGCCCTGCAGTGCATAGGTGAAGAAAGAAAGATTGTCAGTCACCCCACATATGTGGCATAGACCAGACTCAATATCACATGATACATCATTACGAGACAGAAGTACCTGATGTGTGTGCCGTTCTGTAAGGACATGTATGGAACCTACATGGCTAACATCTAACATCACAGTTCAACATGTTCCCTCAACAAGTCCCAGGTTGTGCTATGGGATATCATTAGGCTGTGTCACAGTACCCATGTACTGCTGTCACGTTCCAAACACACACCACAGTGACATGTGAGGACAGATGTGCCCCAGGCATCACAGCTCATCGACAGGTAGATTCCCAGGGACCCTGTATTGCCACATGGACACTGGCATGAAATGGTGCATCATGAATACACCACAGCTAAACAACCATGACCCCCACAGGTAGTGGTCCCTGTTGCCTCGGCAGGACAGACATGGACGTCTGTGACACACACACGCACAACATCAAAGTCCATGCACAAACAACATGGATGTGGAGACTGTCTCCCATTGTGCACATGGAATCAGAGACATTGTAAACACAACATGCACACAGACTGTGGAGGGCCATCACAATTGTGGCAATGGGTCACCCTGGGACGTACATACCGTCCCACATGGGACTCAGGGGGTATGTGACATGACATACACATACACAACCGTGAAATGTGACCATGCCACATGCCCTGAAATGAACAGTTGCACACCACAGTGTTCATGTGCACAACACACCAAGGATTCTGTCCCCATGAACACGTGCACAGCCTGGGAGTGGCTGCCCCCAAGTGCCACCCAAAAAACAACATGTTGACCCCCATACACGGAACAGGTAATGCAGCCTTACATGCCTTAGGATAGAGTGTGGACAGGCTGTGGTGTTGTAGGTGTGCCCCTCACTCCCTGGGAAGTATATGTGGCTGGCATATGTTCACCTGTGACAGGCATGGTGACATATGCCAGTGACTTGTACAGGGATGCGTTGTACAGCAATGGACCGATCGGTGTGCACGGCCGGCCCATTGCATTCAATGTGAGCGGGTACGCGTTGTATCCCGGGTACGCGTTGTACAGCAATGGACCAATCGGTGTTCCCGGCCGGCCCATTGCATTCAATGTGAGCGGGTACGCGTTGAACAGCAATGGACCGATCAGTGTGCCCGGCCGGCCCATTGCATTCAATGTGAGTGGGTACGCGTTGAACAGCAATGGACCGATCGGTGTGCCCGGCCGGCCCATTGCATTCAATGTGAGCGGGTACTCGTTGTATCCCGAGTACGCGTTGAACAGCAATGGACCGATCGGTGTTCCCGGCCGGCCCATTGCATTCAATGTGAGCGGGTACGTATTGAACAGCAATGGACCGATCGGTGTGCTCGGCCGGCCCATTGCATTCAATGGAACGGGTAAGCGTTGTATCCCGGGTACGCGTTGAACAGCAATGGACCGATCGGTGTTCCCAGCCGGCCCATTGCATTCAATGTGAGCGGGTACGCGTTGAACAGCAATGGACCGATCGGTGTTCCCGGCCGGCCCATTGCATTCAATGTGAGCGGGTACGCGTTGAACAGCAATGGACCGATCGGTGTTCCCGGCTGGCCCATTGCATTCAATGTGAGCGGGTACGCGTTGTATCCCGGGTACGCGTTGTACAGCAATGGACCGATTGGTGTGCCCGGCTGGCCCATTGCATTCAATGTGAGCGGGTACGCGTTGTATCCCGGGTACGCGTTGAACAGCAATGGACCGAACGGTGCGCACACATTGGCTGGGGCCTGGCATGGCAACGGACGCGTTTTCGAAGCTCCAACGAGTCTGATGCAGTGAATTCAGTTGGCCAGCCACAACAATGTTGCAAAATCATGGGTGTCATGAAGTTGAAAATTTGAAGGATGCTGTGGGCGTGTATTAGTGCTGCTATACCATGGATTGGTCAGATTCAGAAGATGCAAACGACTTGGACCTATCACTTTGGACACATGGGACTGTATCTGCCTCTGCAGCACACATATAATGCTGGCTGTTCCCCTGAGAGCTCACTTGCCTGCACTACATGCTCCAGGACGACATCTGCCACCAACACTGCTGCTGTTTATGCATCCTCTAGCTCCTGCAATGGCACGTACTGTGGAGAGAGCCCCAGCCTTCAGCCTTGAGGAGAACCAGGCCCTGCTGGACAGCCTCCTTCCACAGTACAGCAAGCTGTATGGGAAACCAGGGGAGCAGGTGAGTGTGCTGTCCACTGCATCACTAATTGTGCATGTTGTCGGACTAGCAGGACTTTCAGTGTGCACACCACTGGCTAGCATGCCCACTGAGTAGTTGTCACACCCCAAAGTGTGTAGTTACATGCACTGAACTGGTACAGTGCATTCCAACTAGGTTTACTTCCCATGCAATGATACCATGTAGTGACTGCTGGCAAACTGTTCATAGCCATTGTTGCACTGCCTGTGTACATCATATGCCCCTGTGATTGAGACATGTATATCCAACTGTGTGATGCACGTATATGTTGCATGTGTAGTAATGGCCTTTTCACTTTGTCATCCTCACAGGTTGATGCCCACCAGAAGCAGGACATCTGGCTGACCATCGCCCGGAAAGTAAGATCCGTGGGGGTCTACAGGCGCAGGATCCGCAACTGCCAAAAGAGGTGGCAGGACCTTCGTGGCTGGACCCGGAGGATCGCAAGGGTCCAGCCGAAGCTGTCGCCTCCTCGCAGGAGGGGCGGACACCGGACCCTGACCCCCATATGCTCCGGATCCTGGCGGTGGTCTTCCCTGACCTGGATGGGCAGTTGAAGGACAGACAGCAGCAAGGAGGGGTGAGTCCATGACTGCACTGTGCACTTTGTCTGACATGCTATGTGCCCTCCTCTGGCCTGGTTAAACTTCCACAGTACATCAGTCATGTGGTCCAGGACCCATGTCCCTCATTTGTGACATGCCCACTTCTCCTCTGATACGCATATGTGTGGCCCTTATAGTCAGGAAATTGTGTCATTTGGGGACTGTGTCATTGCATTTTGCTTTGCTCAAGGTGGGGGACAGCATTTGTTCCCGTGACTATGTTGTGCGATTCATGGGTGGGTCAATTGCTTGCACAATGCATAAGTTCTGACATGTGATCTGGGTGTAACTTTGATATGTGGTCCGCTTGCTGCTCTGACTCACCACATGTCCCTGGGGAATTTGGCACACACCCATGCTGCTGGTGGGAACAATATTTGGGCCTCAGGAGTATGTGTATCCAGTGTGTCACACATGCTTAGCCACCTGCCTACTGTCTAGGACTCATCCCTCTTACAGGTGGAGCTGGACAGTCATGCCTACTCCAGGGCATACAATACACTCTGTACTCCCACTCCCGTGTATCATCTGGCATGTTGTGATCAGTGAAATGTACCCTCAGGTGTCTGCCTCTGTCTCATTGTGCTGTGTCTTCGTTGTCAGGACTACTGGTATGTTTATCGGTTAGGGCACAGCATGCCATCTGAGATGTGACCATGATAGACGATACTTCTGTGACTTATAGGTGTCTGATCACTTGACTGTGCACACAGGTGTTTGCGACTGTGCCTTTCAGGCAGCTGTATTTTCATTCACAGCACACTGTGAGGTGCTCATGTTCAGAGAGTTGTGTTTCATGTTGTGTTTCATGTCCCCCATATGTCCAGTTGGTATGACGTGGACAAATAGTAGTACAGATGATGTGGTTTTTGGGGGATGGACATGTGCACTTGTCAGTCACATAACTTGCATTCCCCATGCCCTCGGATTGTGACACAGTGCAGACTGTTGTTGGCTGGCTGCCATGGCCATGTGACTTGAGACAGTAATGTATGACTTTGCACGCATTCCTGTATCATGGCATTACACTTCCTGGGACTGATACTGCAGGGGAGTGACATGTGCAACATGCACCCCATTGTGGCATTGACTATCCGGACATGGGTGCATCATGGTGTCTGGTGCTGGTATGCATCACATGCATTTCTAATTAGACTCTGGCCATCCCTTTATCCGGACACCTGCACTAACTCAGTGGCAAGAGATGTGATGTGTGCATGTTCACATACTTCACCGTGTTCCCTGCAATGTCAAACAACTGTGTAGGTGGTGCATGTGTCCACACTGGGGTCTTACCATCAGACAGGCACCAGACAGATGGGTGCAAGGGCAGGAGGGGTGTGAGTCCCATGGTTGACCATCAGACTGACAATTGGCTTCCCAGAATCTGTGTGAGGACTTTAGGCAATGTTCAACTAAGGATGCCAGGGCTTGCTCTGTAATGTGCTGTACTTACTGTGGTGTGTGCGGTCAGTGCAGGTGACTGATGTTTGTCTGTTTCCCTAATTGTTTGCAGATACATCCACGGCCACAGGAGGGGACAGCTCCACGGACCAGGAGGAGCAGCGGAGCCAGACTGGGTCAGCATCGGACGAGTGGTCAGAGGGACCCAGTGGCACGGAGGGCGAGGGGAGCCACACCGAGGAGTCCTCAGCACCATCCACCTCAGCTGGGGACCACAGCAGCTCGGAGGATGACTCCCTTGTGGAGGCGGGTCTCAGCAGCCACCAAAGGCCAGCTAGTCTGTCTGGCCCCGCCACCACCACCACCACCACCGCCCTCCCATTGGCTCCCATTCCTGAGGTCCGTGGAGGCTCCCGTGCTCGGGAGCGTGTCTCCTTCGTGCCAGGCACCGCAGCCCCTGCCCCTGTGTCCCCTGCTGCCCTGAGTGAGGAGTCTGTGTACCTCCTTCGGCAGCTCCATGTAGGGCAGACAGCAATGCTGAGTGTCATCCATGCACACACCACTCTGTTGACACAGCTGGTGTCGTTCATGGAGTGCATCTCGACGGGTATGTCTGCCCTACAGAGGAGCAATAGGTCCATGGACTCCTCCCTGACGGCAGCAGTGTCCCTCCTCCAACAGTCCCTCACCCCTCCCACCTCTGCCCCATCCACACTTCCTGCCCCCTACCTGTCCAAAGCACATGCACACCTGCACAGTCAACCAAACACACAGACACGAGCAGCACAGACACACCCAAGAGTAAGGCAAGATGTGCACACAAGCATCCTCAGGGGACTGATACCACAGACACAGGGGATGGGGAACACACACACACACACAGGCATCCACATTCACTCCGCAGTCCTCCAAATCCTCTCCCTCCAAGACCCCTTCCCTTGCCTCGCCTGCTACCCCACCTGCACAGCAGATCTTCCTGTGTGACCTCGGCCTCTTCCCCTCCATTCCTGCTGATCCAGCATACCAGGGGAAGAGGAAGTCCACCCACACAGAGAGGAGTGCCCCTCGCCCCGGACACACTCCCCCAGGCGCAGGCAGACACAGGAGCCCATTAGGAAGTCCCCCGGAGCAGGAAGAGCAAGACCCCACCACCACCACCACGCAGCTCCAGCACCCAGTCTCTCTCCTCCATCCCCCAGGCCACCACTGCACAGGTTCCCCCGCCACACCCTGCCCCAGGTTCCCCCACACACCGATACCGCATCCCCAGACTGCTTAGGCCCTCACCCCTGCCACTTGCTCTTCCACCCCCAACCCAGACGCTCTGCCTGTTAGTGGCACTGTTCTGGGGACCGGGTCCCCCCCCTCTGTCCTGCCCACCTCATCTGCCCACCCTTCCACTCCCTTGGAGTCATGCATTGCAGTGGAGTCCACAACCACCATGTCTGACTGGGGCACTGCAGTGGGTACCCAGTCCACTACATCAGTCCAGCCCACTGCAGTGGTTGCAGCACCCACACCAACTGACTTGTGTACCACAGTGGTGCCGGCCCCCCCTGAGTCAGACAGCTCCACTGCAGTTGCCGGTGACACTCCTGCACCCACCACCCCTTCACTGCCTCACTCTGCCATCCCCTGATCCTGTCCCTGCGGTGCTTGGCCTGCCCCTTGTATGCCCCTCCAAGGGGGATGTCCCCCAACTGTACCAGTGCAGGCAAGCAATGTGTGACCAGTTGTCACTTCTCACCCCATTGGTACTGTGATTTTGGACTGGCCATTGGCCTTAGTTTCTTTTGGACTTCCGTGTTTAACCTGACATTTGCTGAATAAAGCCCCTTTTTGTTTACTTTTGGGTTTTCTTTTGATGTACATGATGTGGATGAGTAGCATCCTGCATTTGCAGTTGTAATAGTGTTCACATCAGGACGAAGAAGTGTTGCAGTGATGGACTCCATGTGGTCCATGGGATATGTGTCCTGATGTAGTCTGGATCTATGGCATCCTTTGCTACAGTCTGAGGGTGTAATGTTCAGCATTTGACACAGGGATGTCCTTTTTGCATTTGTAAATGAACATCTTTGTCTTACACTGATGCACATCTGGTGGTCTTACTACTGTTCAATGTTCCGATTTCCCTGACTGTGTGCCCAGCTCCACTGGACATGCAGTTTTGCACATCAATGTCGAAGGACTCATCTGTGTATACAGTGCAACTTGCTTGACACGTGTTTGGTGTGTGTGCAGATGACTGACGTGACACTCCCGTACCCAGGCTGATGTGAGCAGAGCCTTCTGTGTGTTGTGGTTGTTGACTCACTGACGGAGTGTTCTGCTGACATGTTTGGGTCGTGCACAGACAAGGTTTGGCACAGCGGAACTTCCACAGGAGTGGAGTGCCCTCATGGCAGTGTGTAATCTGTTGACATTGCGTGGGCCTGTGTTGTGTAAGCATGTCTGTGCGTGTTCCCTTCCCTTTTCCTACATAGGCTGTGTCCCTAGGGATGTTCCTGTTTGTGATGCTTGCTGAGTTGTTCTGTGTTCATCCAGCATCTTGGACCTGGTTTCTCTGTGATGTGGGTGCATGGCAAACTAATGTTCATGAGGTTGTCATCCCAGGTTGTCTTTGTTGTCAGTGCTGGGGATGTGGCCAAACGCAGATGGGACACATTCAGGATTCCCCTTGGCACTTGTTGTTTACACGAGTCATGTGATTTACAGTTTGTGTTAGCTTTCAGTGATTGTGACACGTTGTGTGTGTGACTGCTGCCACTGCTCAGGGTGAGAGCTGCAATGTTGGTAGTTGTGTACGTGTGTTCTTCGTGTGTCACCTTGGCTTCTTCATTGGTGTGTGACTATGGCCAGGATCCCATTGATTGTGGTGGATTTCACATCATGCCCATGTACGGCATACTGTGCTGTGTGTCAGACATTGACGAGTCTTGTTGACTGGCCATGTGTGATGGGTTTCTGCACCTTAGTTCCCACCACCACCCCTGGTATTGTCATGGGTGCATGTGCAATGTCACCAGTCCATGTGAGCTTCACTGCTGCACATTGGTGGAGATCAGGGTGTGTGGTGTTGAGTGTGTGCAAAAGTGAGTTGTTGCACGGCCAGACCCCTACCTCCATATTGGCCTTGGCTGGCAGGCCGTGCTGATTGATTGGAGCTTGTGTAGGTGTGATGGTAGTTAGTTGCTCAGGACACATGGCTGGGGTTCACAGTGTGAACGACATCTAACATTGTCATCACAGTGGGATTATCATGCAGGCTAGTGTCAGCACAATATGGGGTCCCTGGGGGTGGTGCTGTGGTGGGTCTGTCTCTTGCTGTGTTAGTTGCTGTTCCTACAAGCTTGTGTGACATGTGTAATTTGTGCTCCCTCTCATCTAACAATGCCTGATTGCCCACATAGGGGATTTGGATCCATGAGTTACTTTTGTGTGGCACTGTATGTGCATCTGTGTAATTGGTATTCAGGCCTCATCATGTGTTGTGTGGTTGCCTGGGGACACTGGCACCCCCTCTCACCTGTTGTGTTTGATGTGCAGTGTGGGTCTGCCTGTTTGTGTTTGTGCATCTGCACCACTGCATTGGCATATCTTTAGTGTGCCATTGGCTGTATGTTGTTTGGTGGCTTTCACCTGCTGTCCCTGGGACTCCTAGGTCATCCATCAGCACAATGATCATTGTTTGTGTGTCCCCTTGCTGCCATGGTATGTTATTTGTTCACCTCACATCTACAGTCTCCACAGGGTATCTCCATTTGTGTGGCCATTGGTGCAAATATGTGGGTCTGCAGTATGATGGCCACTTCTGTCATTGTGTCATTGATGGATGTTGACAGTGTCAGCCCCCATGGGTGATGTTTGTCTGCACATGGCCAAAGGTATGTCTTATTTGCACTGCACTGTTTGCCTCCCCCAATCTATGTTGCTATGGGACACAAGCACTACTTTGCCACTGATGTGTTTGTTGTTCTGTGACCAGGAATCATCCAAGCAGTTTGGCAGTTGCAGCTTTTTCAATGTCAACACTTACATTTTGGTCACTGTGATGATGGGGGTTTAAACCCCATTGCCACAATGTTCAAAATGTGCTTCAGCTATGGACCCCGCACTTACCTTTTGGTCACTGTGATGATGGGGGTTTATACCCCATTGCCACAATGTTCAAGATGTGCTTCAGCTATGGGCCCCACACTTACATTTTGGTCACTGTGATGATGTGGGTTTAGACCCCATTGCCACAATGTTCAAAATGTGCTTCAGCTATGGACCCCACACTTACCTTTTGGTCACTGTGATGATGGGGGTTGGACCCCATTGCCACAATGTTCAAAATGTGCTTCAGCTATGGACCCCACACTTACCTTTTGGTCACTGTGATGATGGGGGTTGGACCCATTGCCACAGTGGTCATGGTCTGCTTGCATTGTGGGGGCCACACACATTTATGTGTGACACATGTGATAGGGTGTCACATTGTATGTTCAAAGTCATGTTCAGTGTTGTAGGCATTTGACACAGTCTACACACGCTTGTCATGGTGTTGGGGGGATGTCTTTTTGTTGCATTCCTTATGTTGGTGTGTGCTTGTTGTGTCATGCATTACCCATCCTATGAGTGGGGGTGTTGTTGGTGGTAGGCATCCTGCCCCCCATGGGTAGAGGTGGTAGTAGTGACAGGCATCCTGCCCCCCATGGGTAGGGGTGGTAGTAGTGGTAGGCATCTAGTACCCCTGGGTAGGGGTGGTAGTAGTGGTAGGCATCTGGCCCCCCTGAGTAGGGGTGGTGGTAGTGGTAGGCATCTGGTACCCCCTGGGTAGGGGTGGTGGTGGTGGTAGTGGTAGGCATCTGGCACCCCCTGGGTAGGGGTGGTGGTAGTGACAGGCATCCTGCCCCCCATGGGTAGGGGTGGTAGTGGTGGTAGGCATCCAGCCTCTCATGGGTAGAGGTGGTAGTAGTGACAGGCATCTAGCACTCCCTGGGTAGGGGTGGTGGTAGTGGTAGGCATCTGGCACCCCCTGGGTAGGGGTGGTGGTAGTGGTAGGCATCTGGCACCCCCTGGGTAGGGGTGGTGGTAGTGGTAGGCATCTGGCACCCCTGGGTAGGGGTGGTGGTTGTGACAGGCATCCTGCCCCCATGGGTAGGGGTGGTAGTAGTGACAGGCATCTAGCACCCCCTGGGTAGGGGTGGTGGTAGTGGTAGGCATCTGGCACCCCATGGGTAGGGGTGGTGGTAGTGGTAGGCATCTGGCACCACCTGGGTAGGGGTGGTGGTAGTGACAGGCATCCTGCCCCCCATGGGTAGGGGTGGTAGTAGTGACAGGCATCGAGCACCCCCTGGGTAGGTGTGGTAGTGGTGGTAGGCATCCAGCCCCCCATGGGTAGAGGTGGTAGTAGTGACAGGCATCCTGCCCCCCATGGGTAGGGGTGGTAGTAGTGGTAGGCATCTAGCACCCCCTGGGTAGGGGTGGTGGTAGTGGTAGGCATCTGGCACCCCCTGGGTAGGGGTGGTGGTAGTGGTAGGCATCTGGCACCCCCTGGGTAGTGGTGGTGGTAGTGGTAGGCATCTGGCACCCCCTGGGTAGGGGTGGTGGTAGGGGTAGGCATCTAGCACCCCCTGGGTAGGGGTGGTAGTAGTGACAGGCATCCTGCCCCCCATGGGTAGGGGTGGTAGTAGTGGTAGGCATCCTGCCCCCCATGGGTAGGGGTGGTAGTGGTGGTAGGCATCCTGCCCCCCATGGGTAGGGGTGGTAGTAGTGGTAGGCATCTAGCACCCCCTGGGTAGGGGTGGTGGTAGTGGTAGGCATCTGGCACCCCCTGGGTAGGGGTGGTGGTAGTGGTAGGCATCTGGCACCCCCTGGGTAGGGGTGGTGGTAGGGGTAGGCATCTAGCACCCCCTGGGTAGGGGTGGTAGTAGTGACAGGCATCCTGCCCCCCATGGGTAGGGGTGGTAGTAGTGGTAGGCATCCTGCCCCCCATGGGTAGGGGTGGTAGTGGTGGTAGGCATCCAGCCCCCCATGGGTAGAGGTGGTAGTAGTGACAGGCATCCTGCCCCCCATGGGTAGGGGTGGTAGTAGTGGTAGGCATCTAGCACCCCCTGGGTAGGGGTGGTGGTAGGGGTAGGCATCTAGCACCCCCGGGGTAGGGGTGGTAGTAGTGACAGGCATCCTGCCCCCCATGGGTAGGGGTGGTAGTAGTGGTAGGCATCCTGCCCCCCATGGGTAGGGGTGGTAGTGGTGGTAGGCATCCAGCCCCCCATGGGTAGAGGTGGTAGTAGTGACAGGCATCCTGCCCCCCATGGGTAGGGGTGGTAGTAGTGGTAGGCATCCTGCCCCCCATGGGTAGGGGTGGTAGTAGTGGTAGGCATCTAGCACCCCCTGGGTAGGGGTGGTGGTAGTGGTAGGCATCTGGCACCCCCTGGGTAGGGGTGGTGGTAGTGACAGGCATCCTGCCCCCCATGGGTAGGGGTGGTAGTAGTGACAGGCATCTAGCACCCCCTGGGTAGGGGTGGTAGTGGTGGTAGGCATCTGGCAGCCCCTGGGTAGGGGTGGTGGTAGGGGTAGGCATCTAGCACCCCTGGGTAGGGGTGGTAGTGGTGGTAGGCATCCAGCCCCCATGGGTAGAGGTGGTAGTAGTGACAGGCATCCTGCCCCCATGGGTAGGGGTGGTAGTAGTGACAGGCATCTAGCACCCCCTGGGTAGGGGTGGTGGTAGTGGTAGGCATCTGGCACCCCCTGAGTAGGGGTAGTGGTAGTAGTGGTTGGCATCTGGCACCCCCTGGGTAGGGGTGGTGGTAGTGGTAGGCATCTGGCTCCCCCTGAGTAGGGGTGGTGGTAGTGGTAGGCATCTGGCACCCCCTGGGTAGGGGTGGTAGTGGTGGTAGGCATCCAGCCCCCCATGGGAAGAGGTGGTAGTAGTGACAGGCATCTAGCACCCCCTGGGTGGGGTGGTGTTAGTGATTGGCATCCAGGCCCCTATGTGTATATGTGGCATTGGTGATAGCCATCCCGCCCCTATGGTGCTGCTGTTGCTGGTGTAAGTAATTTCTGCAGATGTGTGTGTGTGATTTGTCGGGTACGTGTGGTTTGTTTGTGTGGTGGGTGTCTGACTTACCTTCTGCTTCGTACTCGTCCGTGCCAGTTCCGGTAATAGATGTAGAATATTGGTAGGATCGGCACGATGGGATTCATGGTTGGTTCGTCTCGTTCGTCTTTCTCTTTGCTTCGCCTTGTCCTCGTCGCTGGCGTGGTCGTCTCGTAGCCGTGGATCATCTTGTGGCGCGAATCGGAGCTTATGTGCGCCTTTCCCGGATGCTTTGACGTGCCGTGCGTAGCGACGGGTTCGGCGCGTACGGATGGTGCATCGTACTTGTCCGGCCGGACGGGGCTGCATTTTGGCTTCCGTGCGACTCAATTCTGCGTTTCCGGATCCGCCTCGGTCGGAGAACAGGACCTGTATTGGGTGAGTACGACTGGTTCGGGATTTGGGCAGTTGTGCGCATCGTACTTGCTCGTTCGGACGTATGTGCGAATCGGTCGGGAAACAGGCATTCGCCTGGCTTTTTCCCTGGCCGAATGGTATTAGGTGCGCCTCCGACCGGGATCGGAATCGGCCCCTTTGTCTTTAGTTTGCTTAGTTAACCCTGGCCACCAATAGCACTGTTTCAATAAAGAAATAGTCGCTGTAATGCCTGTGTGCGCAGAGCCCAAACCCTTGTGTGCTGCTAGTATTAAACCATGCCTACGATCCATATTTGGTATTACCCTATCCCCCACTCCAGGAATCTGAGCATATGGAATGTTATTTGCATCTAACTTGTAGGAGTATTTGAGTGGAAATTTTTTAGGTACTGCTGTGCTGCCTTTGCGTGAAGCATTGACAGCTACCATAATCTCACAGTCTATTCTCGTTTTGGAATGAGTGAGTGCAGCTACGGAAGCCGTGCAAACAGCCCCCTTTGCGGCTTCATCAGCCAATGAATTCCCTTCAACGTGAACGCCATCATGTTGATGACTCAGTGTATGGATCACGTGAGTCCTTGGTAGCTCGTTTTTCAACTCTGCTACCTGTTCCCATAGCATTTTATGCTTAATTGTGCCACCTTTCGCATCTTTAAACCCGTTTTGCTCCCAATTATCTAGGTATTCATTATTTGACTGAACACAGTAAAACGAATCACACACGATTAGTGTGGGGAATTCATGATCCATATTTGCCAGTGCCAGTATCAGTGCTTTTAACTCTGCCAACTGTGCCGTGCAGTCTCCTAGCGATTTTGTTTTTGTGCAACTCGGATAGAACTTTCCATCATGCATGTGCCCTTTAACAATAGCACACGCTGCGCTGTATTGCTGCTTACTTCCTATGGCTGGTTGTGCAGATCCGTCAGTATAAATAATATATTCATACTGATCGAGAGGCAAGATTTCATTTGGTAGAGGATATTCGTGTTCATATTGCAGGAATGCCTGTGTTTTTAAACTTGGATCAAATCTGTATTTAACGTCTGTTGCAGTAAGAGAATTAACCCATTGTATCCATCTTGGATGTAAGGCTTTCGCATTTGGAATGCTAGCCTTTGTAACAGCTTCTAAAGCTGGTTCCGGGGTTACAACAATAATCCGTTTCCCCTGCCAGTGCTCTTTCTCTTGCTACAGCGGTCTGAACAGCTGTCAGTATTTTCTCTGTTGAAGTGAAACGCATTTCTGCATTTGTGTACAGGTGTGATTTGTATGCGATTGGTACTGTTTCTCCTTCATTGAAGGTTAAGTAAGTGTACTCGCATTGACCCGCAATTATACGGATCACCAAGTGGCGTACGTTTACGCGTGTTTGTAAATGTTTGGAAGTTATCATGTCTTCCTGGAGTGAACGAAGAATATTAGTATGTTCTTGTGTCCAATTTTTGGCTGAAAAGTCATGTTTTATTAGGTCGTAGAAGGGTTTTACCCTTTGTGCGTAATCTGAAATGTATGTTCTGCCGAAATTTAGGAATCCCAGTATTGATTGTAAATTTTTTAATGATTTTGGAGGCTGGAGCAGCGCACATTTTTCTAAAAAGTTTGCTACTAGACTCTTCCCTTCACTTGACAGCTCATATCCCAAAAATAGGACATTGAGGTGGGCTATTTTTCATTTTTTTAAGTTAAATTTATAGCCCTCAGTGGCAAATCCCATAATAATGGTGCTTACCCTGGTCAAGTGCCTCTCTAAGGAGTCTATTATGATGGCGGGCGGACACTGTCCGCCCGCCACCATAACGGTAAACGGGACCGACTGCCAGTGGTGCGGCGGTCCTGCTGTGCCCATTAGGATGTGACCGCCACCATGGCGGTCGCATACCATATATTTATCATTGTGGTGGGCGGTGCTGTAAGCAGCACCCGCCACAATGTTAAATATGCATGTTGTGCATTGGCATACACGACGTGACAGGCACCGCGCGGTGCATGCCACCTTGTGCGTGACAATGAAGGGGGGTACCATAGGTACCCCCCATATGTAGCCACCCACCCCCTTGGGGGCCCGCAACAGGCCCCCAAAGTGTTTACTGCATGCCTTTCCATGGCGGAGTCTCCACCATGGAAAGGCATACCCACCGCAGGCATACTAATATGGATGGCAGTGCCTGCAAGGCACCGCCACCATATTGTGTGCCTTTTCCGTCCGCCGCGGTACCCCCCGCCATAGTAATATGGCAGGGGTAAATTGTGTTGTGATGGCGTGCGGATCGCCACCGCCCGCAACCGCTGGCCGGGCAGTGGCGATCCGCACGACATCCTAATAGACCCCTAAGTCATCGTCCATTAGATAAATATCATCCACAAAGGACAACGCTTCTTCATCAAATTTTTGAAGTAACTCTGTTACCCTTCCTGAAAATACCCCAGGGCTATTCTTATATCCTTGGGGGAGTCGACAAAATTGTCGCTGGGACCCTAATGCTGAGAATGCGGTCAAATACCTGCTTTCAGGCGCTATATTTTGACAGAAAAATCCATTTGAGATATCCAGTGTTGTTTTGTATTTTTTTCGCACAATGTTATTCATTAATGCGGCACTATGTGCATTTTGGACAGCAAATATCTTTGTGCATGAGTTTAAATGTCTGTAATCTAAAACTAGACGATATGTATTCTCGGGTTTAGAGACGGGAAACAAAGGATTGTTCATTGGAGAGGTACATTTTTCAATGGCCCCCTGGTATTCAAGTTGATCTAGGATCTCCCTGACCTGTTTTTTAGCTTCTTGCTTTATTGGGTATTGCCTCTGAGCATTAGGTGAAACTTTTAACGGGATCACGTGGTAGGTTGAATCCTCATCCCACCCAGCGTGATTTTTGTACAATGCTGGAGTTTGGGCTACTGCCCACTCCCGTGCATATGTATGTTTAAGGTGAACGGGAATATGGTCGGAAAATACAGGAAAAATGATACTTTCTCCCCTGGGGCACTCCATTACGAATGCTGGCGGCCAATCTTGTTCAGCTAACAGGATGTCATACCCAGACGATAAGTTCTTCCAAAAGAGACCTTTTATTTTCCTGGGCTTGTCCCCCTCCATCCAGAGTGTTATTTCATGTAACTTATGTGGGACGCTCACCCTTTTGTCTGGTGTTTCCACCGTGATGTAATCATTCAAGTCCGCTGTCACCAGAAATTCCTTCAGGTTCTGGCGAGCTATTGTTACTTCTGCCGCACTGTCTAGCATCGTCAGAGCCCATTCCCCGTTCAGAAGTTGTGTCCTCAGAATTCTGGGCATGTCTGATTTTCAGACCAGCAACTTTCTTTTTCTTAAATTGAGGTTTTGATTTTGGCTTATCTTCTTTTTTGGAAGTAAAGTCTGGAGCACACTGCTTGTCTCTGGACTGTGTGTGCTCGCCTCTGTGTTCTGACCGTCCTTCTCTCTCGGCGTTTTTCTTCGAGCCCTGAAAGGAACGAGAGGAACTTGTATCAGTATCCTGATACCTGTCAGGTTTCCTAATATTATCCCTATTCCTAAGTTTGTACCTCTTTTCAGAGGGCTGCTGTGGAGGAGACCTACCTCGGGACTGAGAACTGTTGTCTTTAAACTTTTGTTGTTTTTCATTATCCCACTTCTTTTTAGAAGAAGTAGGTGTCTGCTTAGAAGTGTCCTTTTCGGGACTGCCCATTAGTTGAGGTTTTACAGCTTTTCCTCCCAAACTATCCCTGCCTAACTCTGCATACGCAGTTTCAATTATTTTGGGTAGTTCATTCTCCTGTTCTAATGGAGAGAACTCCCGTAGGAGTTGGCGGATTGCCACTGATGCTGCTTCCCCTTTAATGTTAGATAGTATTATGGCTGATACCTGGTCGTAGTTATTTAATAACTTCATCCCTAAGTTTAGAGCAGGCTCTGCTCCGTAATCATTTTGTATTTGTCTCAATACATCTGGTATCACTGCTAATGAAGGAATACCATGAGTTCTGGTATATATGGCAGCAAAGTCTGTACCCCAAGAGGTACAATCCTCTAACTGTGGTGTAATCCCCATGGGCAAGCAGATTGTTAACATTCTGTGTTTTTCAAATGGTGTGGTATTTGGGAATACTGCTTCTAACTGGGTTATTTTCTGAGCTACCCAGAAAGGAATTTGTTCACGTTTTGTGGGAAATTTACCCATTACCGCGTGTAATGTTTGTGGAGTAATTTTAGTAGCTGTGCTCTGTGTAGGAGCTGTATTTGGTGTAATTACTGTTGGTTGGACCGCAAGTGTCCTCATGAAGAACTGTGTCATGTTTCTGTAAAGTTTTATCAACTCTTTGTGTTGAAAAAGCAATTCATCATTTGGCATTGTGTCAATGTCAGGATGTGGTGCATAGGTCGCTAATATCGGCCATGTTGCTCCTAGTCTTCCTAATGGACCGAGTCTTGCTCTTCTTCTTGAGTCGGGTAGGGCGCTATTAAACCAGAAAATATGTTCCTGGTAGGTAAGCGGAACTTCAGTCTCCTCAAACGGAGTGTAGACCGCTGGGACTTCTTCATGTGTATAATAATGAAAAGTTTTTGTTATAGCATTTGCTGCTGAGAATGTAACCCATGAATAGAACACCTCTGTTTGGAAATCTTCGTGTGCCTCTATCACGAATATTACTATACCTCCTCTGGCTGGTACACCATTTTGAGGAGTTTAACTGTGAGTGTGTGTCTTACATTGGGGGCAATATGTATTGCATTGGCATCTTCCTCATCTGACTGACCTACTTGTGCATGCGGGTCTAATTCTCCGTTTTCGGTAGTCATTGTGTTAAGAACACGGAATAACTGTCCAAGGAAATTAAGATAAGGTGTTTTGCACAATTTTGGGAACTAAATCTCCCTCAAGCTTGATTTAACCAACAGCCAATAAATAGGATTTCTCGCCCACTCAGCTGTGGCGGAGTTTGTGCCCACCCACTCCAGACGTCTCTGGTTTTTGTGAGTAGGGGTCTCTGAGAATAAGCACGACTGAACTACTCAGATTCTACTGTTAAATAAGTACCAAACCAATGTTGGTAGCGCCATGTAGTGTAGTTCCTATAGTACCCCTGCAGGACCTGCACTTTTGGATAACATGCACTGTGGGCCTGGTGGCAGACTGATTCTGAACACCCCCACTGCGTATGTTAGCCTGTTTGCATTAGCTAGCTCACAGTGCAACTAGAATCTCCTTTTTATCAGAGAGATTAGTTTTTGACAACCTCAGAACATGACAACCCTGATTCCTCAGACTCATGGAAACAATGTACTACTTTTCGCTCAGTCACTCGTGCTTGCTCATTTGGTCTCAGAGAGTTACACAGAAGAAACAGTCGAGCGTGTTTAAAATAAGAATTTATTGCACAGTTGTTCTTCTGTATAAAATATATGTGCTGTGACAACTGTTAAACAGTACCAGAGATATATGATCAGCAGTACAGTGAATAAAAAAGGATAGTACAGTTCTACCATTTTGCAATAGTCATGAACATATACATGAATATAAAATGCATTTATAAAATAAAGCGCATACTCCTACGATGCCTGTCTAGATGTACCTAAGTGTACCTAGCATGTGAGTAGGTGCGAAAGAAGCCAAGAATCCCGCTAGGATTTAGTCAAACCCCATTACCTGAATAATGAGAGTGTGGGACCTCGTCCTGGTCTCGAGTTGGACACCCCGCAAGGGATGATTAGACCACTGTCAGCTGGAGCGACTGCATGCAGTAGCCTCAGCGTCTCTGGTCAGTGTGTCGACCTGGAAGTCTCAGTTCCCTCTCACTATTGATAGCAAGAGGAGCTGTATTTATACAGAAAAGTATAGAGTCCCTTTGTCCCTTGTGTTAGCCATTGTTGGGTATGAAGATGACGTATGGGATGAATCGGTTATGTAGATGTTTATGCAGGTGGATCGTAGCCCCCGCCTGGTTTCCTACACCTCTTATGAATATTTAATCATACTGGATGAGCACATCGAAGATGTTATAGGAGGCCATTGTTCGGGAAAAACCCTCCTTCTGTACCCAAACCACAGTCTAGATAATGTTCAGCCCTCAGCGCCCGTTATTGTGGAGAATAGGGAACTAATGTAGGTGAAAGATTATGCGTATATTAGGGCATCTCAAACTATGCCTATATTAGGGCATCTACATGAAACATAACAACATCTGTTGCAGTGAGAGAATTAGCCCATTGTATCCATCTCAGATGTAAGGCTTTTGCGTTAGGAACGTTTGCCTTTGTCGCAGCCTCTAAGGCTGGAACCGGATTCACTACTATTATGTGTTTCCCCTGAGCCAGTGCTCTTTCTCTCACTACAGCAGTTTGTACTGCTGTCAGAATCTTTTCTGTAGATGCAAAGCGCTTCTCAGCATTTGTGTACAAATGCGATTCATATGCAATTGGTACCGTTTCACCTTCATTATATGTTAGATAGGTGTACCCATATTGACCCACAACTATACGGATCACCAGGTTGCGTTCGTTTACGCATGTCTGTAAGTGTTTGGAAGCTATCATGTCAGCTTGTAAGGAACGAAGTGTACCTGTGTGTTGCTGTGTCCATTGTTTTACTGAAAAATCAGGTTTTATTAAATCGTAGAAATGTTTTACTCTTTCTGCGTAATCCAAAATGTATGTTCTGCCAAAGTTCAGGAATCCCAGAATTGATTGTAAGTTTTTCAATGATTTTGGAGGTTGGAGCAGCGCACAATTTTCTAAAAAATTGCCTGCCAAGCTTTTCCCTTCACTTGAAAGCTCATATCCTAAAAACAGGACACTGAGGTGGGCAATGTTTGATTTTTTAAAGTTGAATTTGTAGCCCTCAGATGCAAATCCCAAAATTATGGTATTCACTCTGTTCAAGTGCTCCTCTAGGTCATCGTCCGTTAGATAAATATCATCCGCATAGGACAATGCCTCTTCATCCAAATTTTGAAGTAACTCAGTTAAACTGGCCGAAAACAACCCTGGGCTGTTCTTATACCCCTGGGGGAGTCGACAAAATTGACGCTGGGACCATAGCGCTGAGAATGCTGTTAGATGCCTGCTTTCAGGCGCTATATTTTGGCAGAAAAATCCATTTGAGATATCAAGTGTTGTTTTATATTTTTTTCGCACAATGTTATTCATTAATGCGGCACTGTGTGCATTTTGGACTGCAAATGTCTTAGTGCAAATGTTTAAATGTCTATAATCTAAAACTAAATAATATGAATTGTCGGGTTTCATGACCGGAAACAAAGGATTATTCATCGATGAGGTGCAATTTTCGATCACCCCTTGGTATTCAAGTTGATCTAAGATCTCCCTGACCTGTTTTTTAGCTTCTTCCTTTATTGGATACTGCCTCTGTGCAGTTGGAGTATTTTTTAGAGGAATTATGTGGTGGGTTGAATCCTCATCCCATCCAACATGGTTTTTGTATAATGCAGGTGCTTGGACAACCGCCCACTCCTTCGCATATGTGTGTTGTAGGTGCCTGGGAATATGGATGAGAATGCTGGTAAAATCACTGTTTCTCCTTTAGGGTAATCCATGACGAATGCTGGCGGCCAATCTTGTTCAGCTAACAAAATGTCATAGCTAAACGACAAGTTCTCGAAAAAGAGACCTCTTACTGTCCCACATTTGTCCCCCTCCATTTGGAGTGTTATTTCAAATAACTTATGTGGGACACTTACCCTAGTATCGGGTGTCTCTACCGTGATATAATCATTCAAGTCCGCTGTCACCAGAAATTCCATCAGGTTCTGGCGAGCTATTGTTACTTCTGCCGCACTGTCTAGCATCGTCAGAGCCCATTCCCCATTCAGTAGTCAAGTCCTCAGAATTCTGGGCATTTCTGATCTTTAGACCTGCAACCTTCTTCTTTTTGAACTGTGGCTTTTGCTTTGGTTTCTCTTCTTTTTTAGAAGTGTTATCTTGAGCGTGTTGCTTGTCTCTGGACTTTGTACGCTCTCATTGTCTGTCTGACCGTCCTTCCCTCTCGGAGTTTTTTGATGAACCCTGAAAGGAACGAGAGGAACATGTATCAGTATCCTGATACCTTTCAAGTTTCCTAATATTATCCCTATTCCTAATGTTATACCTCTTTTCGGAGGGCTCCTGTGGAGGAGATCTACCTCTGGATTGAGATCTGTTTCCTTTAAAGTTTTGTTGTTTTTTATTGTACCACTTCTTCTTTGTTGAAGCAGGTATCTGCTTAGAAGTGTCCTTTTCAGGACTGCCCATCAGTTGTGGTTTTAAAGCTTTCCCACCCAAACTGTCTCTGCCCAATTCTGCATATGCAGTTTCAATTGTTTTTGGTAGTTCGTGTTCTTGTTGTAAAGGACTGAACTCCCTTAGGCGTTGGCGGATAGCCACTGAAGCTGCTTCCCCTTTAATATTAGCTAATATTATGGCTGATACCTGGGCTTAGTTACCTACTAACTTCATCCCTAAGTTCAGAGCAGGTTCTGCTCCGTACTCGTTTTGTATCTGTCTCGATACGTCTGGTACTACTGCTAATGACGGGATACCATGAGTTCTGGTATAAAGGGCAGCAAAGACTGTACCCCAAGTCGTACAATCCTCTATTTGTGGTGTTATCCCATGGGCAAGCAGATTTTTTGCATTCTGTGTTTTTCATATGGGGTAGCATTCGGGAATACTGCCTCTAGCTGTGTTATTTTCTGAGCTACCCAGAATGGCATTTGTTCACGTTTTGTGGGCATTTTACCCATCACCGCGTGTAATGTTTGTGGTGTGATTTTACTTGCTGTACTCTGAGCTTGAGTTCCATTTGTTGCAACTATTGCTGGTTGGACTGTAAGTGTCCTCATGACGAATTGTGTCAAGTTTCTGTAGATTTTTATTAATTCTTTGTGTTGTGTGAGTAAGTCTCCTGGTGGCATTGTTTCAATGTCAGGATGTGATGTGTAGGCCGCGAATATAGGCCTTGTGGCCTCTTCTCTTCTGAGCGGGCCGAGTCTCACTCTTCTTCTTATATGGGGTAGGGCGCCTTTAAACCAGTATAAGTGTTCCTGGTATGTGAGCGGAACCTCAATGTCCTCAAACGGACAATATTCCGCTGGTGCATCTCCTTCTGTGTAGGAGTGAAATGTTTTTGTTCTTGCATTTGCTGCTGGGAATGTAAACCACAAATAAAATACCTCTGTTCTGTTTGATTCGTGCGCCTCAATCACGAATACCACAATACCACCCCTAGGTGTTAAACCATGCTCTAGCAGTCTCAGGGTGACCGTATTTCTCAAATTTTGTGCAATATGTATTGCGTCTGCATCTACCTCCTCGTCTGAGTGGGGCAGAGCTTGTTGCAGTGGGTCTAAGACCTGGTTAGTAATTATTTTTAGAACACTAAATAGTTTTCAAGGAAACTAAGATAAGGTGTTTTTGCACAATTTTAGGAACACTGGGGCTTATTTACAAGGAACAAACAAAAGGAGTATGCAGCTTGTACCTAACACTGGACAACACGTACTTGCACTGTCACTCTTATGCCCCATCCTCCACATTGTGCGCCATGGCGCATATTATCTTCATGAGAAATCCTATAAAGCCACCGTATAACACTACACTTTTAGGTGGTAAAGTTCACGGTCACTTACGACATGTTCCCGTTAAAACCTCTTCCAATATGGCGACCATAATTTGCCGACCAGAAATCCAACATGGCCGCCGCCATAGCCCCACAGGACGGCGGGAGGTCCATGTTCTAGTGCCTCACGCCCAACGTAGACGCTCCGAAATGCGCGCCCTTTCCATTGGTTTATCTGTAACCAGAACCAGGCTTGCAGTCACCTCCCGGATCCGGCACTGCAGGGTAATTGGTACCCCCACTCTCTCCTCAATACAGGTAATACCCACCAACGCTTTGGCTGCACAAGGCGAGCACCCCGAGGCATCAAGCTCTGAAACCAACCCGCAGGTACCAGCAGGACACTGCCACAATGCACGTACACCACGAGTCTCCCTGAGTGTGGACGAAGGTTCGGCATGAGAGCTGAGGGTCTGGACTGGGTGATCTACCCCCAGGGGTATGCACGTGGTTGGCCCTTGGACCCATGCAGTCCTGACGCCACCTAGACCGTGGTGCACAGTCCTTGGGGTGTAGCGTTGAATTATTAGCTTATCCTGGGTGTGGAACTCCGCACTTGCTACAACAAACGCTGGGTCTACCACCACAAATGCTTACACAACAGCCGCTTCTCCGCTGTTATTTTTAACTTGTCACCACCTTTGGCCCCTTCCTCTAGGACAATCGTTACTTTAACGTGTCCATTCCCTGCCGGAAATCCGATGGGGCCAATCTTGACTAGATTTTAGTTGAGTTTTTTTGGGTCTCACTGCGCCGTACTCATACCTATAACTCTCTCTTTACTGCTGCTACAGTACTTATTTAACGGTTTTAATTGCACCTTACCTACTGCACTGTACTGTATTGTTGCATAACCTATGTTTGACTAAATATGATGTATATAAATTCGACACGTTCAACACTAGGGGTGGTGCTCATATAGATTGGTGGCGTGATCCTCTTATAACGACATGATCGAAATGACTGTTTCATTTGTCATTTTAGGTTGGCTACTGCACCTACGGACACCACACGCCTCTGGTGCAACTAAACTGGTAAAACTAGGTCAATACACCATATTACCAATGAATTGAGTGTAGATTTATCTTCTTAGTTAGGTCCTGAAGAATTGCCGCCTGATCTCTCCGACTGTGGGGTCGATTCCGATTCGGGCCGGAAATTTCTCAGACCGAGCCGGACCCGGAGAGATTTCCGACCGAATCGGACCCGTGCAGTCCGACCGAACGAGTACGATGCGGCCGTATGTTATCGGACTCGAGTCGGTCGGACTCCCATTGAAGTCAATGGGAGCCGGTCGTACGACGCGTACGCGGGCTCCCATTGACTCAATGGGTGCGAGTCGGACAAGGGCGCCCCTACAGCGGGTACGCGGCGAGGCGGTCGCGCCGTACACGCACAGGTAGGGGGACCCATGGGTCCCCCTGTGTGCGACTCGCGCGGCTACGCGTACTGGGGGGTCCGACACGGACCCCCGAAGTACGGCTCCGATAGCTCTTTTGAGCCGGAGTGCGCGGCTCGGTCGGACTGCTCGCGGCGCGCATCGTACTTACCCGGCCGGGAAACGTCTCCATTGCGCGGTGCGAGTCGAGTCCGAGCGAGTCGGTCGGAGCGGTTCGAGTCCGAGCGAGTCGGTCGGAGCGGTCGGGACGCCCGGACGAGTCGGTCGGCGATTTCGCATCGTACTCGCTCGGCCGGACCCGCGTACGGTTCGGTCGGGAAACAGGGCTCCGAATCGGATCCGGTAAAGCCGAATCCTATTCGGAGCCCTACCGGCCGAGATCGGAATCGGCCCCTATATAGGCAAGAAACATGTTGACTGAGTAAATCCTAATGCAACTGCCTGCAACATCACTGTAGACAGTCGCCACAATGATTTTAATCAGGGTGGGAGGCAGGATCATTAAAATTAGTTTCCCTGATCCTCCTATTTCCCTGTTTTAATTCACATGGTCTACTAGAACCCATATCACAGCACATCTACACTTTAGGCCCCCTTACACACACCGCAGCAAACGGCAAGGAATAAAAGATCTCCGCCAAAGAGCCCCCACTGAGGGTGCCCGTTGGATATTGCAGCGCCGACCCGACGAGGAGCATGCCCGATGATGAAGCATGACAACCAGCGGGCTGGGTGTGTGAGGGCCCTCATTACGAAAGGAATGATTCCCCATCCTCCCTCTCGTTAGCCACTATTGGATCTCGCCCCATGTTTGTTCACCCCCCTTAGGAACTGCATACTCCTTTTGTTTGTTACTTGTACTAGGGCCCGTATGCTGGACCTTCAAAGCCCTTTCTCGTCCCTCCTCTTTGATAGCATTACTGGCACGGTTGCATGACCGTGGGACTTTAGGCTACCAGGATCAACACTTTCGTTTCCTGGCCCATAATCACTCTTTTAGTTCACCCCATAGCTACTCCCTACCTTCCTCCCCACATCCCTTCGAGATGGAGGAAACCCAGGGACTTAGTTTTGGTGAAGATGTGGCAGCAAAGATTTTAAAGACACCCTCTATCCTAGGCACAGATGGCAGCTCAGCCACGGGTAGCCAATCTGAGGATTGGGTATTCCTAACTTCATTGAAAAAAGAATGGCTCAAAACTACACTCCACGGAGCCATGATGACGGAATATTTACGAGCAAATATTGCCCCAAATGGCCTAATTGTTAAAAACTTCCCCCGCCTCTTCTTAGACGATCCTGTCTTCAAAAAAGAATGGTCCCTGGTGTCTTGGAAGTGCACTAGGGACTTACTTATACTGATCATCAATACTGCAAAAAGGATAGCAGATGCTCTCCTAGTACGAATACAAATAGGTGAAGATAATCTGAAGACAACTATTCAAACCACAATATTCAAGTGCAAACTCACTGATATCAACCATGAAATCAGTGAGAGTAGAGAGTTTCTGATGAAACAAAAAATCAGCACACTACCAAAGGACATTCAAAGGTTCAACAAGGAAAAAGTCTACCCGTACTTAAGGGCTGACTTTATCTCCACGAAAACTAGCTATTCTTCGGATGACAGGGGGGAACCTGCGACACATGCTGTTCTGCAGGTATTGGTCTCGACGGTAACACAACCAGACACCTGGTGACTTGGTTTTACCAATCCCTAGCAGGTACGGTCCGCAGCCCACTGACTGCTTTATGGAATAGATGGGAGAGGATCTTGCAGCACAAGCTAACGGACCTTGAATGGCAGAAGATATTAGCCTCACCCAAAAAAATCTCTTGGAACACAAGACTGAAATACTTCCAGTTCAATTATGCACATATGACATACATGACACCACATAGGATACAGGTGGTTTATGGGGGTGACCCCCGCCCTTGCCCCAGATGTGGACATTTAGATGCTGACTTTGTTCACACGGTATGGGGCTACACCCCTTTACAACCCTACTGGGAGGAGGTGCTCTCTGCCCTAAGCTCTATGCTTGGGCGCTCCCCTCGTTCCTCAGAAGCTTGTATCTTGGGATTATTCCCTCGACCAGCCTCAAAGAAAGTACATACGAGATTCATGAACCTAACCCTAGTATTGGTTAGACGACAAATAGCTGTGACTTGGAAATCAGTGGGGGGACCAGGAGTACAGGCCTGGAAGGTAGACATAACCCAATGGGCAAGGGACGAGGAGAGGGTGTTAATAAGGGAGGAGGCCAGAGGGGTGAGGATCCTCCCCATAGCGGATTTATGGACTGTAGTGTTGATTGCATGGGAGCACCTGGAGAGTGGCTCTGGAGATGACCCAGAAATAAGCACAGACATGCTTGAGGGAGGAGAGGCTCATGCACCAGGCGATCAGGATAACCAGCCAACCGAACGATGAATGGAATAGTGCAGACGGGTGACTTAGTCCCAGAGGTTTTGTCCTGACACACTGATTAGGAGTTCACACATCCCCCCGCTCAACAGACAAAATAGAAGGTGGAGTTTAGGCCTGGGGAAAACACATAACTCGGATCTGGGAGACTAGAACCCAGGTGTAGACATCTGCCCACTGGACATCCCCCCTCCCCACACAGATATCCCAACTGATAGATGACAGCAACCCATAGGTATTGAAATTGGATGGGGTGCTGCTGATCAGGTACTCCCCCCCTATTTTCTTATCCCTCCTCCCCTTTTCCTTTTCTCTTTTTCTTTTCCTTTTGTGCATGTTTTAATAGAATTGCATTTTCAAGTAACTCTGTTTGCCTACTGTTTATTAAGAGAGTTGGCTGGTTTCTTTTCCTTTTCTCTCCTCTCCTTTGAAAGCTATATTATTTTTCTCTATGCCATTATTTTGATACCCCTCTTAGGAAAAATAAGGGGAGGTACCTTGCAATTAATTACTATTGTGTGGATATCTGAACATAGACAACTTTGAGTGTTACCTACTCTGAATAAGCTTAATCTATACTGTAATCTGATTACCTCATGTCGCAATGCTGTACATGTAAAACCGCAAAATGCTAATAAAAAAGAAATAAAAACAAATGTAGCTGTAAGGTACACACTGCAAAATGGACACATGTCCATGCAGATCTCCACAAAGGTATGACAAGTTGACACCCTCCATTTCTGGATACACAAATATCTAATTTCAACACAGCAAACACATATCCAACCTACATCATAAGGAGTAGTGCAACCGAAATGACGTTGACAGTGGCCAGACCAAGCTGAAATACTTGCCACATAACAAGTCTCCCAATGCAATGTCTGCCTCATCAGGATGTCAATCCACATATACATCCATCCAACATTTCCCCTTGTCCTATCTAACTCCGGCACTGGCTTCAAGGGTACATCATACTAACCACAACAACTGGATCAGCAATCTGGGATCAAACAAACACAACTGTACTCACACATCACTAACTAAACACTCAAATTAAATAAATAGTAAAGTATTGGCAGGACTAATGTCTTCCAAATTGTGATAGTTTTTAATGGATTTAAACCAACCCAAAAAGAAACAAAGGCCAATGGTCAGTCCATTCATTGTCCATGTGCCACAGCACACTGCTGTGCCACTAAACATGCCATTACTGACACTGCCAAGGAACCGCCTCACAAAGGGGCATCCACTGGGCATAGCATAAACCTCGAAGAAGGTATCTGGGAAGGGAGGGGCAGAGGTTTAGGTAGGGGTAGGTTTGTCCTTGGTAGGGGGCTTTTGGGTTTGGGGTCTTTGGGGCTGGGTTTAGGACATGTTTTCTTTTTTGGGCTGGGCACAGGGGTGTGAGGAGACTGTTTTTCAGGGGTGGAGTGGAAAGTGGAAGGGATGGGTTTGGGTGTGGGAGGGGTGTTTGAAACTTTAAGAGGGGGTGGCAGCTTTCAAAGGGTTAAGGCCAATGGCAAACAAGGGAGATCCACAGGGAAAATGGGTAGGGTGTTCGGGATGGAGTTTGAATTTGGAGGCAGAGGGAGTGGATGTGTGATATGGGTCTGCTGTGTGCAATGTGTGTTGTGTGGGTGACTGTGAGCATTTGAGGTTTTGGATGGGAGTGTTGTTGATGTACTGGGTGTTGTGGAGGGGTCTGTGGCAGTTTGTTTGGTGTCTGGGAATATGAATGTTGTGGAGGGGTCTGTGCCTGTTGGTTTGGTGTCTGGGGATATGGGTGTTGTGGAGGGGTCTGTGCCTGTTGGTGCGGTGTCTAGGGATATGGGTGTTGTGGAGGGGTCTGTGCCTCTTTTGCAGTGTCACTAGAAGACGAGTTTTGGACTTTTATTTCTCACTTTCCGCCGTTTCAGATGTGTTGGTTGGACCACTACTGTCATGCCAGCTGTAATGCAACTCATAACTGGGCAGGCGGTTTCACTGGTGGTCCACGCCTCCCACAGCCTCATAGGCCCACTCCGTAGCACCATGTTCAGAGTTGGCTGGCAGTGTCAGCGGTCCGGCAGTGGTCTTCGGAAAGCCAATCCTCCCAAATTGTAATACGGCGGTCAGACCATCAAGCTCACCATGCTCGGACCACCACCGCCAGCACGGCGATCTATGTACCGCCAAACTTGTAATAAGGCCCTTAATCTTTAGTTTCCATATAAGTATTACTTACTTGATTATGTATTTGTTGAGATTAATTATTTGTTTAGTTGTTTTAATTAGAGTGCATTTTATATTGTTGGTTTAATTGTTTGTTTGAATTTATTTATTAACATTGTTTATAGTGTTATTTTATTGATTAGTTTAGTATAGTTTGAATTTTTTCCATCAGTTGAGTCCTTGTTTGGTAAACGCTAATTTATGTTTTATTTTTTTAGCGTATTATATAGTTTGTTTTATTTATATATGAATTTAGCTATATATATATGGTAGCACCAAACATCAGCTTAAAAAACAAATTCTAGAACACCAAAGGGCGATATCCAATATGGATTTCAGCTACCCAGTAGCACGGCATTTCTACAATTCACACAGCAGCAACAACAGATTACTCACCTTTTGTGGCATTGATAGAATATTCAAACACATACGTGGTGGGGACAGAGAGAAGCAGCTACGTGTTCTGGAATCAAGGTATATCATTGACCTCAACACGAGGATGCCTTTTGGCATGAATAGAGAAGAAGAACTCAGCACCCATATTGGTCTCTGATACTCTGCCTTTCTACATAACTTTCCGTGATCCCTATTATCTCTGAAATTGGACTTGTGACCTTTTAATATCCTGTATTTGTATTATTTGGGTTCTCCCTTCCCGAATCTATATCCTATTTAATTAATTTTGTGACAATATACATTTTAACTCAGTAGCACATTCACTATGGTACCGACTAGATTTCAGGTTCAGCCCCCGGAAGACATTTGTCATTCATTGTTTACCATCAGGCAGGATTTGTGGCCCCATGTTTTGATTAAGTTGTGGCATGGAGCTTTGGAGTAGGACATTTGTCCCGCATATAGTGGATTTCTTTCACTAGTTGGCCTATTTAGGACCCGAATGCCCATGCACATTGTTTTTCTGTTTACATGAGACCACATGCCAGTGTGCCCTCTGGTACATGTATTCAACAGAGGGGCTTTCACATTGCAGTATACCTGAACACTCATGCTGCTACCTCATTTTTGTCACCACTATATTCACGTTTAATTTTGTTATATATTTTTTTCTTATTTACCATCTAGAGTGCACGTTGCAGCCCGAATATGTACATTTATTTAGACATGATTTAGGTGATATTCATGGTTTACATCCAAGAATGCAATTAGATGTTCTCACAATCAGTCCTCTCATTGTGGTTCCTTGTGATTACTCCATTTGGAGTTTCGTAATAGTGAATTCTGTAATAAATGCTTCTCACTCAGTTGATATCCAATCTATGATAGATAACTGTTTTCTATATTGAATCTCCCTTGAGATTTAATCATTTATGTGTTTTGCGATTACGCCACTCATTTGAATTTACCTTCGGATCTATATCCATTTGGGGATGACGCAAGATGCATTAATAAATTGTACATTTCTGCATTTTAAGAAATTTACTCAATTGATGAATTGGCACCACAGTATGCTGCAATCTTTATTATTTCAATTACGGAACGATACGTCACTTGTCGGAAACATGAATGTATACATACATGGTTCTGTGGCTATTATGCTTTAGTTTGTCTCAATAACCCATTTGGGTTGCCATCTATTGCTATTTTATTTTCAATTACAATTGTTGCTTTTTTTGACAATCTTATTTTAAAATTGACAAATCGTGTACCTATGTAAAAACCGTCATTATGAAGTATTTTTTCCATGTCTATTATGACGTCATTGTATTTAACTGACTTCTGTGTTACACCCTGGTAACTTGACAAAGGCCTTTACGGCTGAAACGCGTTGTTTTACAAGCGAATAAATCACTCGCATCACTAGGACTGTGTGGCGCCTCATTCCTTTGAGTTTGGACTCTCTTCGCATACTTGTGGTATCCGCTACCACGGCTGGCACCGGCACTCCCAGGCAGGCGTTCGGCTTTCTGCGGTCACTCTTCTTGGAATATATATATATATATATATATATATATATATATATATATATATATATATATATATATATATATATATATATATATATATAATATATATATATATATATATATACATATATGTACACACATATATATATTCATTTATAATAATGATTGTGTTTATATGTTTGTAGTTAATAATAATTGTTTTGGTCTTTTTAATTATATGTGTTTTAGGTGCATGATTTTTTTTTACGTGTAATTTTAATTTTTAGTTAATGTAATATTTTTTAAAGTATAGATGTTTATCATAAGTTTTGGGTTTATTGGAATTAATTGTTTATGTTAAAATTGATTTTTGGGTGTTTTCTTAAAGGATTTATTTGTTATGTTGGTGAAAATATTATGATCAATATTGTGTGAATCAATACTTTTAACATGTTCCATGATATTTGACTCTCCGATATTTTTCTTATTGATATATGTAAAAAAAAAAATTTTTACAACACTATTTGTGTGTTCAATTTTACAGTTTTTTTATAGTTAGGTATAGGGATTCGATATTTTTGTTCTTCTATATTTAATTTCCCATATTTGTGTATATCGATATTTGTTGGATCGATTTTATCTCAATGATCCTTATTTTCACATGCATTTTTATACCCACACAGGAGTACCAGTCATTCCTACTAACAATCAACAGTATAATACCACTGGTTACAACTGAAACAGTGCTTCTACACACAAAACTGAGTACTGAACCAGGAATAAAATTGAGATACATACAACATCTGTATACACAAAGTGTGGTACCTTACCCATTTCCTTGGTCACCAATAATTCTTTTGCAGTACAGAAAATGACAGTGTACGTTCATCTATTGGAAACACAAAAATGTAAATAATAATTTGTTAGTATTATTCAAAGCAGTAGGTACATGCAAAATTATATTTTGTCAGTTACAATATCTGCTCCTGTGCTTAATCAAGCATTATCAAGATCAATTTCTAGGAGAACAATTCACCCATGTACTCATCGCAATCATAAACATGACTGTTATAACCCTGATCCTATTGATTACAGCCATAATCTGTACAAATCACAACAAATGTAGGAATCTACCACCTGTAGGTCTAGATAGTATACGCTCATATGTTGGTTTAGCATTATTTACCATTATGAGAAGTTGTCAATGACTTCTTGATGTAAATCATGTCCTTCTTCACCAGTATTATTTTCATTTGACAATTTATCAGACTCACCCTAACCCTCGTCATTGTAGTCATCATCCTGGATAAAAGGAATGATTCACCGCAGGGCCATGTTGTGCAGCATACAACAGAGTATTGTTATTTTGCCTACTTTCTCAGGTGAGTAGAAGAGGGCTCCTCCGGACTTGTCCAGACACCAGAATCTTGCCTCCAGGAGCCCAAAAGCCTGCTCCACAGGTTGACAAATTCTAACATGTGCCTCATCGAAGCAGACTTCCCCTGGCATTGTTGGATTTCTCAGTGGGGCTAACAACCATGGTCAGCTAGATTATGTACAGTTTCCTAGAATACATTAAAATACTATATGTAATGCATAATATCGAGAGCAGCACAGTTTAATGAACCATCAAATGAGATTTACACATATATTCGATATAACATTACCAACAAGCCAGTCCCTCATACTTCCAAGATGTGCCATCTGCTATTGTATTCTGCTATTGCATAGTAAAAAAGAATCATGAGTGGATTTAGGGAATCGTCCTAGAGAGATATAAATCAGGTGGACACACCACTTGAACATTGATGGAGTGAAGGTTTCACCTGTTGCAGTACACCTGTTGTCTGTTGTGTGATGGCAACCAGGGCAGTTTTTACACACTGTCTTACATTTGGAAGGCAGTAATATATAGAGAGACAATTGGTAATAACACTTTATCTACTATTCTGTGTTTCCCTACGTCTCCCGATAAAAATGGTGCCTCACTTGTGTTAGTAGACCTAGTGCCCCCGACAGGAAGCCCAAAACGCAAGGTGGACAAATCACATTTTTCTACTGAAAATGGACCCTTTTCTTGTAATGTGCCTAGCTGTGGATTTTGGGCTGTAGCTCAGTCAGCACCTAAGAAACCTGGCAAACTTGTACATTTTTGAAAACTAGATACCTAGGGGAATCCAGGATGGGCTGACTTGCATGGCTCTACCCATGTTTTTTTAGACAGAATCTCCTGCAAACCTCAAAATGTGTTGAAAGAAAACACATTTTCCTCACATTTCTGTGATGGAAAGTTCTGGAATCTGCTGAGAGCCACAAATTTCCACCCACTTGGCGTTCCCTCAAGTCTCCCAATAAGAATGGTTCCTCACTTGTGTTGGTAGGCTTAGTGCCTGCGACATGGAATGGCCCAAAACATACTGTGAAGACATCAAAACTATCTCTCACAAAATGACCTGCTTTTGCAAGGGGGACACCTGTGTTTTTGGTTCCGGGCTCAGTGGCCATGTAGGGAAACCTATCAAACCCAGACATTTTGAAAACTAGACACCTGAGGGAGTACAGGAAGGTGTGGCTTGTGTGGATCCCTCAACGTTTTCTTACCCAGAATCCCTGTAAACCTCAAATGTAGCTTAAAGAAATCAAATTTTCCTCACATTGCTCTGTGGGAAACATGTGTGATCACCAGGCTAGTTAAAATTTCCTATCACCCAGCATTCCCCCAGGTCTCCCGATAAAAATGTTACCTCACTTGTGTGGGGGGGGGGGCAAGTGCCCACGAAAGGGAATGGCCCTAAACGTACTGTGGAGACATCAAAATGATCTATCTCAAAAAGACCAGATTTTGCAAAGGGGACACCTGCGTTTTAGGTCCCATCTCAGTGGCCATTGTCCTCTCTCTCAGATGCTGTCTCAGGATCTGCTGTCTCAGCCTCTGATCCTGCCTCAGAGCTGGACTCCAGAACCGGATTTAGGGCCTGGGAAGCAGTCATCCATTGAGACACCCTCTCTGCTACTGGCTAAAAACATCCTTCTAAAACGCTATTCTCCATAGAAGGCAGATAGGTTCTTCTAAAACTGTTGGTGTGTGTGTGTGTGCGATTGCCACTGTAAATAACGTTGGTCACCTTACCTTGTCCTCTTCTCTAAAACAGCAGGTTCTCCAAAAGACACTAAAAAGAACAAAAAAAGACACAGTATTACTTCACTCTGCACCATATCCATCATCGCAGCCTTTCACGCTGGAGGTGCCCAGTGCGACAATCATTTTTTGGGTCCCACCTCCCATGACCTTCTTCTTGGATTCCCTCACTACCACCCAGCAAAAGTGCCCCTCATCTCTCCAAAGCCCCTCTCTCTCATAATTTCATTTTTTTTAAAAACACTGATAATGGCTAGCTGTACTATTCCACTCAGCTATCCACATATAATACAGATCTGTTCTTTGCAGCAGGCACGTTAATCCTCTGCACTACTTTTATGGCATGTTGAAACTGCCACCAGACAAAACTTTGATATCTCTTTCTAGCAGGAACATAATCACAAGAGTTATCTTGACATTTCTATTGCTGCCTGGAAGCTGTATATGTATATATATTTCAAATGTTTTGCGACCGCATTTCGGTTGCAAAACATTCATACATGCCACTGCGATTTGTTGTTTGGAAAAGAGCCATATTTAGCACTGCTAAATATAAGTTTACCTCATTGAGCACCATCATTTTGCGGAATTTCAACCACCAGGAATTTTTTGTCCCCAGTGCTGGAGCTGTCACTGGTAAGCAGTGGAGGCTACTGAACTGAATTGTGTACTATTCTCTCCAGAGCACTAACATTTTATAAAGCTTTCTTCCATCGAACTGAACTGTTATGCACTGTCACTTGGTCTATTTGAGCTATCACTATGTAAGTGATTGGAGAAGATCAATGATTCCCTGCGATAGAATTTATACTACCTATGGTAGTTTTTATATCCAGATATGACATAGATTAAATGGAATATGATTGAAATGTATTATTCATTTGTTTTAACTAGAATAGCCTTCTTATCAGTATATTTATCTCACACAATTCTTTGTAACTGTTTTAACTAACTATATTATAAAGGTAGGGCCAGATGTACAAAGATTTTTTTATGTTCGCAAATGTCCCGATTTGCAGAATCATGCTGTTTGCGTTCACAAAACCAATGAAAACCATGGCCAGTCTTGGTAATCAGATACCTATAGTCATTGATTTTACTTTGGTCAATAGGTTGATAAAAAATGTAATCTATGATGCTATATTCTGATTGCTAATTCAACTTGCTCCTAAATGTTTTCTCCAGGATACTAAAATATAATTGGCGGATCTAGACGGAGCATCATTGCAGAGAGATTAGCCTATATTAATCTGAAGCAGCCTCTAGCTATGAGCCTGTGGTTTTCCGGCTGATCTCTGGGTCCCTTCATGTGAATGGGTATCAGGATGGAAGCTCTCCAACTATCTGGAATGGTATTAAATAACAGGCAGTTGTTGAATAACAGAAACATCAAATCCGCCCATTCGTGACAGGCCACTTTCAATATGCTGGCCGGCAACCCATTTGGCCCTGGCTCACCTGAGGCGCACATCGTCTTGATTCCAATCAGCAATGTGTCTTAAGTTCATAAAGCATCATGTTAGGGAACTGAACTGTACTCTGCATCTTGGCATGCACATTCCTCTAAAACTGCTGAATTGTCAGCTGCATATAAGGTAGTTATATATTTGGATCACATTGCCACTGTAATGTTGCAATACACTGCTGTATTAATTGATCTCAGTAATAGGTGGACAAGTATACAAAATGCATGGGGGTTTGAAGATTTTGAGGCCTCAGGCAATTTTAACCAGTGATTTTCCTGCTATTGTGGTTTGAGATCCAAGAGCTTTCTCCTGTACTGTTTCCTATTTTGGGACAGGGTGATTCTAGCTTGTTTTTTGAGCCATCACATGCCAATTGCCTTGCAGTAAAGTTTAACTTTTTTTTCATCAGTCTGATTTCTTTACCTTCTTAGGGATTATTGATGGAAGTTTTTTTATGATTGAGCAGGCTTTGGAGGATTGCGCATTATCCTGGATTGTCCCCATCACTATGTACCAGCTGTTAGCCATGCCACTAAAATTGTTCGACATCCTCCCAATATAGCATTTGAGTTTCAAACTCTCAACCTTATAGTGCTGTGGTCTCCAACTAATTTTGTAGACTGGTGTTTTATTCCTCCCTCTTTATGGCGACCTCCATATTCTAACTGGCACTTTAAAATTGCGTGATCGCTGATCCCCGCACGCGTCACTGTAAAGGTTTTGACTCTAGAGAAATGTTGCTCTGAGACCTATATATAATCCAAGGTTGACATCTGATTTTGGGAAATTCTGGTGCATGATGCTGGTTGGTCAGATGGGATTCTGCCATTAACGTTAAGAAGGCCTAGGTCACCCAGGTGAGTAGCTGCCAGTGCACCTGCCTTATCAAATTTGCCATTATTCTTTTTTACTGGCAGAATTCCCTATTTGGCATCATCTACTTTCTGCCAAATTGGTACACCTGTCCAGTCCAGCTGGTTTGAGTTGAAGTCACCTGTCAATACCCACATAGCTCCTGGATGGCTCATCCACTGAGCTCTCGCTATTGAAGCAATACTTTTAAGCTGTGCTTTCTTCTTTGGGTTGACATATACATTAACAATGATCATTGTTAAATTGAACTTTGTTACGGGGGGTTAAATTCCAGTTTAATGAATGCAAAGTCATCAATGCCTGTATAGAGTGGTGTAATATTTTCCCTCAGGCATTTACTTATCTGCTTTGCAATTCCGCTAGAGAGGTGTCCCTCTTTTGCTGATAGTTGGGCTGGAGCAAGTATTTCGTTATAATCTTGCCAGCAGCTACCAGTTGTCTGCCAGGTCTCCTGTAGGCACACTACATTGTTTTGACACAAGTCCTCCATTACCTCTGGTCTCGTGAGCAAATTATTAGGCCCCATAATATTCCAAGAGCACAATGTGAGGACCAGGTCTAGATTGAATTTGGGAAGGCAGTGCTGCCTAGGAGATTTTATTTTAGGGATGACTATCTGTTTGGAAGTTCTCTTTATAATTGTTTGTTCTGGGTGGGTTTGCAGAATTTCATTGGCAAAGCTCCTAGATATCGAAATCCCATGGAAAGGGATGCCTATAAGCTCCGCTCCACTTGCATTTATGGACAGATCTTGTCTCAGATGGACGGTCAATTGCCCAATATTTAGCTGGTTTTCTTTGGCCCAGTTTAGAGAACACTTTTTGATATCTAATGGACGGTGGGTCAAATACTGGGATGGCTCAATCCTTTAGGGTTGCTTTGTGTGGCAATATTTTTATTTTAGTTTCTCAATCCCTGAAGACTATCCTCATCCGTTCATTCACTTCTTGATGTTGGCCTGGTATAAATGCCACTGATTCTCTATCGTCTGTGGAAATCGACTCCAGGGCTCGGAGTGTTGAGAGAAGCAATAACAGGTTTCCCCTAATTAGAATGTCAAAACAGCTTTTTGAGGTGTATTCTCGATAAAAAATAAGAGATGACACATCATCTTTATCCTTTAGTGAGTTGATTTGGGGCTTAAGTGAGGGTCATGGCTGCAATACCTTTGCCTTCAAATGCAATGAGTCTGTTACTGGAACTGCTTGGTTTGAGCCACCGATTGCAATTGGGGCAGTCACGACAATATTTGCGCCCCATTTAGCCTGGGGGTTAGCACACTAGGAACAGGGGCATGCTTGCTCCAACTGTTGCTGGGCAGGAACATTTGGGTCCATTTTAGCAGGATAGTTGTCCTCCTGTGAAATAATGAGGCTCCGCCTATCGAGAGAGCTTAAGTTCTGAAAGCCTCCCTTTTCGTTGCTTGAATTATTAGAGTTCCCTGCCGATTTGTCTGTTTGTGTAAATTCTGAGTCTCATAATGGATAGCTCTCCAGCTCTTGCACAGTGGCTGTAAAGGCCTCACACTGCATGTGAGTAAAACTTAAAATGGCTGCTTTGGTGGTAGTGGCAGCATTTGCCAGCTCTTTTTCTTTGTTACTTATTGATTTTGTACTTTTGTCGCATTTGTGACTATTGTCATCATCATCTTGCCCTGCTATCCAGTGGGGCCCCTGGGATCCTTATTAATTTTGAAGCTGGAGTGAAATCATTGGGCTAGTTTCGGCAGATTTTTTGCTTTCTTATTCAATTTCTTAAGACATTTTTTGTTTTTCCTTTAAAGTACAGGCGCTATGGGATTATTTCTGGTGTCTCGTTTTCTTTTAACTGTAGTGATAACTCTGCTTGATTATTGGTTATTTCCATGAACTACCTTTCTATCAGTTTTCCTAGTGTGGTGAGTAAGTTTTGATAATGTGGCCAAGTCCTGCTTTTGATTTACTTGTTGATTTAAGGGTATGATGGATCTGTCACTGTACTTTTTAAATCCTGTATTAAGGATGACATTATTTCTGGTAGGGTAGCCAGCTTATCCATTAGATGGAGGCAGTAACAGGGCGCTTTAATTGCATTAGCTGCTGATTGAGCTTTTATTATTAGATCATTCAACTTGTCTATTTTAGAGTCTATGGCCATTGTGTGTGTGGCTAGGGTAAACATAGTTTACCACTAATCCGGAACACCACAAGCAATTACAACACGGTCGTTACAATGACCGCGTTGTAATAACGCATACCATTACTCCGCAAGTCGGAACAACGTTATGTGAGGGGTCAGAAGGTGTTGGATTTAAAATCTAACACCTTCCCTACTGTTGCACAGACTGGAGTTGGAATAGCAAATTATACCATTCCAACATCCAGCGCCCCCCCCTAGAGCAAGTCATTTTTCCGACTTGCGGAGTAATGGTATGCGTTGTTACAACACAGTCGTTGTAAAGACCACGTTGTAATTGCATGCGTTGTAATTGCATGCGTGATAAGATGGCATATTCGTACGGTTAGAGTTTGCAACACCGGAATTTGAACATCCAATTTGTCAGCAGGCATAATGGCCGCTTGCTCATTTGCAAGCATTGCTTTTACAAATAATTCTCACCACAGTGGAGGGAAATTGGCTTGGGGGATAATATGGTCTATGTTTTCTGTGAAAGCCAACAGATCTGGTGGAATCCCAGGGGCCACATTTTCAGCGTGCTTTACTCCAGCTTTGACAGAGAATTTTTGGATATTTTCTGCATTGTTTTTTTCATAGAGCTCAAAGAGGAGAATGTCTCTATTTCCACGTTGATCTTATCAACTCCAATCTTCCCTGTTTTGTAGGGCTTGCCTGTGTGTGTTAGTGTGGAAAAAATTGATGTATTTATGAAAAACGATGGTAAGCAGTCATAATATCGAGTTTTAAATATCGATATACAGAAATATCGAGTTTAGTATATCAATAGTATTAAATATCGATGTTCTGTATATCTATATAAAAAATATCGATTTTAAGTATTGTAAAAAATATCAAAGTATGTAATATCAACTGTAAAAATATCGTTATGTCAAAATATCGTTAAAGTATTATATTTTTTAGAGTATGTTTGTAGTAGTATATTAGTTAAATAATGTAAAAATAAAATGTGTATAATATTTTTAGGAGCGGGATGTTGGGTTTATAGGGGATAAGGGTGGGGAGTGTTTTAAAATAATTGTTTATAATTTAATATAAATTAATACATTTTAAATATTAATTTATTAATTACATTTTGAATTTATAAATATATTTTTTAGCAGCGGGGTGTTGGGTTTATAGGGGATAAGGGTGGGGAGTGTTTTAAAATATTTGTTTTTTAATTATAATATATTTACATTTTAAAATAAATTTTATATAAATTAAATTTTGAATTTAAAAATAAATTTCGAATTTAGTAATATATTTTTTAGGTGCGGGATTTTGAGTTTATAGGGGATAAGGTTGGGGAGTGTTTTAAAATAATTTATTTAAATTTTAAATAAATATAAAATATTAATTTATTATTTTAAAATTTAAATGTCGAATTTAGAAAAATATTTAGGAGAGGGATGTTGGGTTTATAGGGGATAAGGGTGGGGAGTGTTTTTGAATAATTTTTTATTATATATTTCTATTTTTAAAATATTAATTAAAAAAATGTGTTCAAATTTTAAAATATATTTTTTATGAGCGGGATGTTGGGGTTATAGGTGATAAGGGTGGGGAGTGTTTTAAAAAATTTGTCGGATTCACGGCAGAAACACACTAAACCGCCGCAAGGCCAGCGGAGTGACCGCACGTAAAATTAGGATTCCCTCGATGTGACAGCGGGACGTTCCGCTGTTTCTGACCGCCACAATCGCAAACAGTGATGAATGGAAGAGCCGGCGGAAGGGCTGTTGCATAGCCACCGCTGCGGACGCTCCGTGACAAATATGGCGGTCGACAAAAAAAACACACAACACGGCCACCAAGTGCACACATCAAACTAGCTCTGCCCCCAAAAACACCTAACACACCCCAATGACACACCCCCATGGCAACTTCAAAAATACAAATCCCAGGACAACCCACACAACACACCTGACAGCAATACCCCATTTTGACACACCCACGTAGCTGAGCATAAAACCAGCCCCTTCCCTGACCAGAATCCTTTGCACTACTCCAGCCCTGAAGGAACCAAACCCTGCAGCACATTGGATAGGCAAAACACCACCCATCTCACCAGCACAACAACACACATACACCCACCCACCCACACACCACCCCCACCCCCCACACAACTGCACCTCAAAACATTTGCACAGCACACACCATGGCACAAAAGAAAATGCCCAAATTCACAGAGAGTGAGTTGTCAGTCATGGTAGATGAGATAATCCGAGTAGAACCACAATTGTTTGGTACCCTGGTCCAACAGACACCATTAGCCACAAGAGCACAAATGTGGGAAAGGATAGTCAACAAGGTCAATGCAGTAGGGCCCACCCCGCGCTCCAAGCAGGAAATCATTAAGCGGTGGCATGACCTAAAGAGGGTGGTGAAAGAGAAGAAGAACAAGAACCGTCAGCTGGCTCAGATGACTGGCAGTGGCCCTCCCATTCCACCAAGAACATTCACTGCATGGGAGGAGAAGGTGCTTGCCATACTGCATCCAGAGAGTCTCACAGGAATAGCTGGGGGGGGGTGCAGGCTGGTAAGGACAAACAAATGTATACCATTACACTGCTATGTACTGTCTTGCACAACCACAAAGCTACACCTCCTAGGCCCAAGTCCATTCATCTGCACCACAATACCCAACACAGGTCTCACAGATGTAACATCCACTCCATCTAAATCACCACAAAGGTAGCCTGCAACATTCCCAGGGTTGCATGTGTACAGGCAGCCAGCACTACAACTCCCACCAGGACCCCTTGTTCCACAGCTCAGCAAGATGGAGCACTCCCCCCCCCAGAAGCATGTGTCTGTCATTGCATTGTCCACCTTCATCTAACAGGTAGGTAGCCATCTTCCCAGGGAGGGCAGTTTGGGGGTGGGAGGCCTGCACTCTAACTCTCACCAGGCACCCCTGGCCCACCCCTGAGCAGGATGTAGCACTCCCCCACACCCAGAAGCATGTGGCAGCCATTGCATTGTTCACCTTCATCTAACAGGTAGGTAGCCATCTTCCCAGGGAGGGCTGTTTGGGGGTGGGAGGCCTGCACCACAACTTCCACCAGGCCCCCTTGTTCCACGGCTCAGCAAGATGGAGCACTCCCCCTCCACCCAGAAGCATGTGTCAGCCATTGCATTGTTCAACTTCATCTAACAGGTAGGTAGCCATCTTCCCAGGGAGGGCTGTTTGGGCGTGGGAGGCTTGCACCACAACTACCACCAGGCCCCCTGTCCCATCCCTGAGCAGGATGGAGCACTCAAACACACACCCAGAAGCATGTGTCAGCCATTGAATTGTTCAACTTCATCTAACAGGTAGGTAGCCATCTTCCCAGGGAGGGCAGTTTGGGGGTGGGAGGCCTGCACCACAACTTCCACCAGGCCCCCTGTTCCACCCCTGAGCAGGATGGAGCACTTAAACACACACCCAGAGAGATGTGTCAGCAAGTCCACCCCAATGTGACAACAGAACAGGTAAGCAGACAGTGCATGCACCCCACCATTCCTCTCAAAAAGCATGGAGCCATATGACAACACCAGCCCTCACATCCCACCAAAATTGACACAGATACAATATCAAATTACAGTGTGCAGACAGCTAAGCGAATGTAACTGTCACAGAAAAAAAAGTGTGACGCGCCAAATCCCATGTTGAAGCAAATCAGGACACAAACATGCACAGCGCTGAATGCTATCTGTAAGTTCCATGGGGGCTGAGCTTGAAGGACCATATGAAAACAAAGCAAGCATGGTCTGTAGAACAAATAAATCAAAGCACAGGACATGACAAAGGTATGCATGAGATGACAATGGCTAGTTCATGCGCAGATGTAACGCCTGCCAGGCAGAGCAATCAGCAAAGATGCTTCACATCAAGTCGTATTGCCGCCAGTTGTCAGATGACAACATGTCCTCGTAATCACAAAATCTGCACGTGGTGCATGGTATTCATTGACATGTCACACCATGGAAAATTAATGTATGTACCTCCACATCATGTCATGATGCACATTACTGTGCAGAGATACAATGTGAGAGCTAGAAACTGTGTGTTGCATAACCTGTAAATAAGATAAATTGAACCAAGCTTGAGGGGTGCACGTCAATTACCATTTCCCCTCTGTCCCACAGGTGACCAAGAACTGACTGCAGAGGATGACAACACCAACCTGCAGAGCCAGTCTCCAACCCCGGAACATGGACTCCCTGATGATGACTCCCTGGATTTCGAGGATGCGGAGCTTGAAGCCGGCCCATCATGCATGCCAGGGCGCAACAGGTCCCAGGACCCCACTGTCCCCCCGCCACCACATCAGCAACAACAACAACTACGCTGACCCCTGCTGGAATGACCTGTGCAGCCTCCACGACCACCAGTGCTGCCTGCAACACTCTCCCTGCCCCAGAGGATGACCACCCCACCTCACCAACTGAGGAGGGCAGGGAGAGTAGGCGGGTGTGTACAGTGGTAAGGCAACAGGTCTGTGACAGCAGGGCAGGTGGGAGGGCAAGGGGGAGTCTAAGCCAACCGGACACTGGGACCGAAGCCCTGGACAACATCACCAGAGTCCTTGGGGCCTATGAACGGGCCCAGGGACAAACGGGCCAGGCTCTGGAAGATTCCCGTGAGTTCCGCCTGATGCTGAGGTCCATAGACACCCGCATGGGCCAAATCGTGGACCTCTTGGGCCAGCTAGTGGCGGTTCTGAGGGACAGGCCTGCGGCACAAACAACACCTCCACCTCCCTCCGGTGGCCCGCAGGATGACATTTCCACATCTTCCCCTGTGGCCACGGAGAGGGGGGACTCCTCAGACCCCACTGGCCCTGCAGCAGAGGCCACCCCTGCCTAATGACCAAGGGGCCGTCCAAAGAAATCCAAGGGAGGATCCCGTGGCAAAGCACCTGCCAAACGCCAGTCAAGGAGCCAGCCATGATGGCCCCCCTCTTCACCTTGCCATTGACTTTGTTGACTGTCCTTCCCCACACTGCCATGTTAATGGCATCCGTCTGTTGCACTGGGTCACCACATCAATGTGGTGACTACTCGATTCTCTCATCTTACATCACTGACAACTCATTGCTTCACTATTCACCTTTTTGTAAATATTCACTCCCCTGTCACATGTACCCATTGTAAATAAACACTCCTTACACACCTATGTCGTTGTGTCTGCTTCGTGTTTATCACAGGATGTGCAATGTTCACCATGGTTACAATGTACCAGGAGCATGGATTGTTTGTAGGCAAGGAGAGGCTGATGGGACCTAGGAAAACACAACATAACAATATTCACTAGTCAGGCGGTGGCATCACAGCCATCACACAACACTTGTCATCAAGTTACTCCAATCTGCACACATTACAATGAGCAACAGTACCAACATAGACATCCTGTATCTGTGCCAAACTACCGTGTCCCAGAAACATTGGCAGCCAGCACTGAGTCAACAACAGGCTGCAGTCACAAAGCTCACATAGACCTTTTCATCAACAACGACATCAGCAGACAATGGCCCCATTGTACATTGTCACTCACCTTCAAGTGAAGTAGCGGTTGATGAGCTGTTGACGCAGGTCGACACCTTCCTCCTCTCCACTATCCTCGTCACTGGACATGGGTTGCTTTGGAGGCGGGGGCCTCGGATGCACATCAGCATCCAGGAGCAGGGGGATCTCCTTGCGCAAGGCCAGGTTGTGGAGCATGCAGCATGCTACTACAATCTGACACACATTTTTGGGCGAGTACATCAGTGCACCTCCGGTCTTGTCCAGGCAGCAAAACCGTGACTTCAGGAGACCAAAAGTACGCTCCACCACACGACGTGTCCTCTCATGGGCATCATTGTAGCGGACTTCACTTGGGGTCCTGGGATTCCGCAGTGGGCTCAGCAACCAAGGACGGTTGGGATATGCAGAATCACCTAGGTGTGAGATACACAGAGCAACTTTGTAATATAACTGTGGAAGAGGACAGCATGTCACACACACAGCACGCTACTTGACTCTGTGTACTCACCCACAATCCATGCACGCTCCGGAAGCAGATTATCCATCAGCTGTTACGCATGATGTACGAGTCATGGGCCGAGCCAGGAAATTTGGCACAGACGTGTGAGATGATCATATCCGCCTGGCACACCACTTGCACATTGATGGAATGGAAATGTTTCCTGATCCTGTAGATGTGCTCATGTGCCTGTGGTGGAACCAGGCCAACATGTGTGCAGTCAATGGCACAAACAACATTGGGGATGTGCCCAAGGGCATAAAAATCACCCTTCACAGCCGCCAACTCATGCCTCCTGGGGAAATGGATATATCTGTCCTTGTAGGTCATCATAGCGGACAGGACATCACGTAGCACCATGCTGAACATAGGTTGCGACATCCCACCTGCGCTGGACACCGTGTACTGTACAGGAATGATCCAGTAGCAAAAAAATGCAGGGCCGCCATCACCTTAGACATTGGTATGAAAGCAGTCGGATATGTTCTGCGAGGCCGCAGGTGGGGCTCCAACATAGCACATAGGTCTTGTAGGGTGGGTCGATCCAGACGGAATTTCCGTATGACCTCCTCATCCTCCATGTCTGCCAGAACTGTGAAGGGACGATGCACATTTGGTCTCCTATTAGGGGAGATGAAAGGGGACACATGTCAATGCAATCCACCATGAGATGTGTCCGACATCTTACGTTTTGACTGACACAACGCCAACAATGACTGTCATCACAGTTCAGATTACAGCCCAACTTACATGTAGGGACACCTTCAGCTACACTAGTCGTACACTTGTCCACTTTTCACACAGCGAGTACCTCCAAAACAAATCTGACTATGTGAATGCCCAAAGGGATATGGCCACATCTTGCATGAGCAGCCCTGAGGGTAGTTCATACAGCATATGTGTGAAACAGCAACACTACTGTCTCCTACCTAGCTGCTGTACCTGCCACACCTATTTGCGTAAGTCGAACAGGGCACACATCAACAACACAATGAGCACAGTCTATGCGTAAACAACAAGTATGTGCATGAGCCAAGCAAAGTAGACAGTGAAATATGCACATTGTGTAGTCAGACATTCATCACTGTGAGTTGCTCAGCCCTATCACACATTGACATGTGTACCCATTGGAGAGTCCATCACAACACTGTTCTGTGTATATGCCCAGCAATATCACAAGTGACATGTGAGGGAGTACATGCCAATGTTTTCAATCATATACACCAACATGGCATGTGTAGTCAGCAGTGGGGTAAATGTTACATTGGCATTGTGTGCACAATCTTGTGCCATGATTCATGTGTCTACTGTGCACTGTTGAGAACTGGCCATTGGCCATTCACACAGCATGATGTGTCCATAGGTGCTGTCAAAGTGCTCCGCCACACAAATCACGGTCACTGGCTCCAATGTATAGCAGCCATATCGCGGTGGCGACCGCCTGGCCCCTGCGGTGTGTCACTGCCAATGCAAAAGCCACACTCGCGGTAGTGATACATATATGTTTATGGTCAAATGGCGGTTGGCATGCTCCGCCACCACAATCACGGTCACTGGCTCCAATGTATAGCAGCCATATCACAGTGGCGACTGCCTGGCCCCTGAGGTGTGTCACCGCCAATGCCAAAGCCACACTCGCGTTAGTGATACATATATGTTTATGGTCAAATGGGGGTTGGCATGCTCCGCCACCCCAATCCCGGTCACTGGCTCTAATGTATAGCAGCCATATCGCGGTGGCGACCACCTGGCCCCTGCAGTTTGTCACCGTCAATGCCAAAGCCACACTCGAGGTAGTGATACATATATGTTTATGGTCAAATGGCAGTTGGCATGCTCTGCCACCCCAATCACGGTCACTGGCTCCAATGTATAGCAGCCATATCGCGGTGGAGACCGCCTGGCCCCTGCGGTGTGTCACTGCCAAAGCCAAAGCCACACTCGCGGTAGTGATACATATATGTTTATGGCCAAATGGCGGTTGGCATGCTCCGCCACCCCAATCACTGGCTCTAATGTATAGCAGCCAAATCGCGGTGGCGACCGCCTGGCCCCTGCGGTGTGTCACCGCCAATGCCAAAGCCCTTACAGCCAATGGGAACCGCAATCGCGGTAGCCTAATGCAATTTTGAAAATCGCGGTAGGCGTGCTCCGCCACTGCGGGGCCGGTCATTGGATGCAATTGAAAGATGCACAACCGCGGTAGCGGCCGCCTGGCCCCTGCAGTGTGTCACCGCCAATGCCCAGGCCCTTACAGCCAATGGGAAGCGCAATCACGGTAGCCTAATGCAATTTTGAAAATCGCGGTAGGCGTGCTTCGCCACCGCGGGGCCGGTCATTGGATGCAATTGAAAGATGCACAACCGCGGTAGCAACCGCCTGGCCCCTGTGGTGTGTCACCGCCAATGCCCAAGCCCTTACAGCCAATGGGAACTGCAATCGCGGTAGCCTAATGCAATTTTGAAAATCGCGGTAGGCGTGCTCCTCCACCGCGGAGTCGGTCATTGGATGCATTTGAAAAAAGCAGACCTGGAACACCAATTGCAGTAGCTTAGAACCACTGAAACTACCCCAGGGGGCTATATATGTGTGGGAGAGAGCCTCACATTTCCACTGCTTCCAGACACTGCTGCCTGACACCCCTCACCACCAACTGCTGCTGCTCCTGTCTCCAGACACTGCTGCCTGACACCCCTCACCACCAACTGCTGCTGCTCCTGTCTCCAGACACTGCTGCCTGACACCCCTCACCACCAACTGCTGCTGCTCCTGTCTCCAGACACTGCTGCCTGACACCCCTCACCACCAACTGCTGCTGCTCCTGTCTCCAGACACTGCTGCCTGACACCCCTCACCACCAACTGCTGCTGCTCCTGTCTCCAGACACTGCTCCCTGACACCCCTCACCACCAACTGCTGCTGCTCCTGTCTCCTGGACCCAGTGATGGCAAGGACTGACAAGATCAGGGCCCGTCCCTTCACCACTGAGGACCTGGAGGTCATGGTGGACGAGGTGCTCACACAGTATGGGAGGCTATATGGTGCTCCAGATGTCATGGTAAGTGTTTCAGAGTGGAAGTGAGAGTGCAGGGAGTGCACACATGAAGTTGATCTGCTGCAGTATGTGCCTGAGAGTCTGGGGTTGTGTCATACAATGCCTAGCATGCTGACTCCGGGGGAAAGGGGTGTGTAGCCTATTTTTCACATTTCCCTGGCTGCACATCAGAATGGGAGGGACATGCATTGTTTTTTCTGCCATACAGTGACACAGCCAGTTGGTCAAGCGGGAGTCAGGACAGAAATTGCCTGTGTGAATGGATGTGTGGGTCCATGATGTTCTTCACAGGCTCATCTGTGACATTACCAAGGGTATACGTCCAGAGGGTACTGATGGAAGTGTGTCTGACTCAAAATTGCCACCATGTATAGGTCAGCACTATGCACAGGACTTAAATGCCAGAGGGCGACACTCTTGGTGGTAATTCACCTATGACACAGCAGATTGTTGTACTTTTGTACAGAGTCCTCCCATTTTCATCAGCATGTGTACTGACTCGCATGTGTAGGCACTGTTTACGCTCTCATATTGTCCCTGCATGTGACATTTCTGAAGCCCTACGTTGGACCTCAGTGTGAGCCCACGTGTCCTGCACAGTCACTGTCCAATCTGACAAGGGCACATCACTGAATGTACAGAGTGAAACATATGGGTTGTCTGCTAGACTATCCATCAAAGAGCTATCACCGCCCTGTAGATTGCACACGACAGACCTTGTGAGAAGGGTGTGAGATTGTAAGATCATGTCTCTAAATGTGACCTCCATGACACAGTGAGCCATTCACAGGGCAAGTCCATTGAGGCCTGAGCAGTGTTGGACACAGTGAGTCTGCCCCGAAACATATTTTCCAATGTAATGTATGTCTTGCTCACCCACAAACTGGATAGCAGATGTGGGCCCCCCACACATAGCTTTCTGTGCTGGCATCCTGCATGTGTATGAGATGGGCAGGTAGTGTGTCCACCCTCATACCTGCATGCAGTTTTTGTCTGCTTCTCCCATGCTTATGTACTATGTGAGATGCTGTATTGTCTCTGCTAGACATATCTGTGAAGTAGTGCTGAGTTAGTATCATGCTCCTGTACTGAGAGGTAGTGGTACATAACCCAGTGTCACTGAAATTTCCCCCTCTTGTCTCCCATGCCTGCAGCTCAAAGTCCACCAGCGTAAGGCTGTGTGGAGGGCCATTGCACACAAGGTGTGGGCTCTGGGTGTCTCCAACTGACGGCGCACACACTGTCACAAGAGGTGGGATGACATCTGCCGCTGAGCAAAAACGTGGCAGAGATGACGCTGGGGCTGCTCTCTCGGACTGGAAGGTTGGCGCGCAGGAGCATGACACCACTAATGGCCCGCATCTTAGCTGTGACACAGCCTGAGCTGGATGCACGTTTGAAGGAGCATCAGCAGCAAGCTGGGGGTGAGTATTCTGGGAAGGGTGACTTTGGTTGTGAGTGACTGCATGTGTTCCAAGCCTGAGCCAGTGCTGAGCTCTGTGATGTTGCTAGTGTGATGCAATGGCTTGTAAGTGGCCTCTGTGTTGGGTGCAGCTGTCATGCATTTTCCCTACCTGCACTTTCTCATGTCATTGAAGTAATGGCCCTTGACATTGCATTCTGAGTTGTGGCCTTCTGGCATTGTCTGCATTGGGGAAGTCAGGGACATCCCATGGAAGGGAACGGTAGTGTGCCTCATCTGAGTGTGCTTACATCAATGTGTGCATTGCCTGACGTCAGAATTGTGAGGACTACACATCTGACACCAATGTGCAACTGTAGTTGTGCCCCAAAGTACGACATGGTGGATGGCATGAGCTCATGGCCATTGTGGACTGATATTTAGGAGTCTGCATCTGTGTTGTCCCCTTCTGCTCCCTCCAGATGTGACTGTGCCAACATGTTGGGAGGTACATCTTTTCCCCCCTCAGGGCCCTAGGTATGCTCAGAGGGATCTGTATGTCTGGTTACACGGAGCCACGGGCAGTCTATTTGGCTGTGTGGCCATCACATGGGTCACTTATGCCAAGTTTGCATGACAACACGCAAAATTCGAGTTTGGAATTGAGGTTGCACAATGTTACTGCACAGGGTGGTGTGCAACATGCGGATATCATCATCTTGTTTAGTGCTTTGCTTGCATATGATGTTTGTGTTAATGCCACTGAACTGACCCTACGTCTCTGTCTCTTGCAGCATCTACCGTGGGCACAGATGGACAGGGGACGGACACCAGTGGTGAGGCATCAAGCACGACTGCTACACACGAGCACACTGACACTGATGTGACCAGCGCCTCGGAGGGGGACAGGAGTCTGCTTGAGGAATCACAGCCAGAGACACCAACCTCAACGTCATCTGACGCCAGCGGTGACACATCTATGTTGGTGGGCACAGTGAGCAGGGACTCTGCCTCCTCTTCCACCACACATCGTCCAATGCCCACCCTCCCAACTACTTCCACTAGTGCTGCACGTGCTCGCACCAGTTAGAAGGGAAGAGTGTCCTTCACCCCAGGCACCACTGCCCCTGCCCCTGTCTCCCCTGCTGCCCTCAGTGTTGAGGCTGTGGAACTTTTGCGCCAGCTGTGTGTGGGTCAGACAACTCTCCTCAATGCCTTCCTAGACCATGACAAAAAGTTGGCACAGGTAGTTGCCTTCATGGAGGGCATTCATTCGGACGTGGGTGGGCTACACCGGACTGTCCAGTCTTTGTCCTCCACAGTGATGGCAGCCATTCAGCTGTCACAGGATCAGAGTCCAGATCCAGTCCCTTTGGCCACCACCCTGCCAGTGGCTACATCTGACGATAGTGGCCATACACCACAGACCTCAGGCTCAAGATACAGCACACGCAGCACACAACAGCAGCAGCCCAAGCAGGCCAGAGCGCAGACACCATCCCCCCAAAAATCAAAAGCCACCCCAGAGCGCAAAGGCAAAAACCCTTCAGGTGACACTCAGGAGCATAAAGCCAAGAAGCAGGCCTCAGGCTCACATGCCTCAGAGGCATCCCCAGCCAAGGACTCTCCTGTCCCAAAAGCATCTCACAAAGAAAAGCAGTCAGTTCCCATTCCTGCTGTGAAGCTGGTGCCTGCTAAGGGTCCACAGAAAAAGCCCGCTAAGGCAGATTCACCCACAACCTCTACTCCCATCCAGACCCCTGTGAAGCAGGCAAAGAAGGTCAGTATAGGGGATTCACCTGGTAAACAGATGATGGAGGGGAAAAGGCAAGGCCAGGCCAAGCATACCTCCGGATCCAGCAGGTCCCCAGAGGGAGGCCCACCGGCTGCACCTGATGCAGCTTTGGTGGAGAGTGTGCCTGTTGTGCCCGCCCCACTTACCACTCCGCCCAAGACAATAATTCCCTATTGAGTACCCAAGAAGTGGAAAGGCACCCCTCCACATTCTCCCTCCCACACTGTGTCTCACAGCAGCATGACTCCACCTCCACGTGCCACCACACCACCCGGTCCAGCAAGCCCTCCGGCTCCCAAAGCCACTGATGCCTCTACCTCAGCTGGTCCTCTCTCTCCCAGGAACAGTCCTCCAATTGGCCCCGACACTCAGCCACCTCCCAGTGAGACTGATAGCCAAGTCTGAGCCAAAGTCCCCCTCACACACCTGTCTCTCCCACAGCGGTGCCTGGACTGCCCATTGTTATCCCCCTAACTGTGTTGCTGACCATGGCAGTGTACAGTCTCACCCATTCCCTGTGCAGGTTCTCATGCACACATGTGCCTACTTTTCACTTTGGACTGGCCACTGGCCTTGCTGTTCATTACTGTGTTTGCCCATTCCCTGTGCAGGTTCTCATGTACCTACTTTGCACTTTGGACTGGCCACTGGCCTTGCTGTTCATTACTGTGTTTGCCCATTCCCTGTGCAGGTTCTCATGTACCTACTCTGCACTTTGGACTGGCCACTGGCCTTGCTGTTCATTACTGTGTTTGCCCATTCCCTGTGTAGGTTCTCATGTACCTACTCTGCACTTTGGACTGGCCACTGGCCTTGCTGTTCATTACTGTGTTTGCCCATTCCCTGTGCAGGTTCTCATGTACCTACTCTGCAGTTTGGACTGGCCACTGGCCTTGCTGTTCATTACTGTGTTTGCCCATTCCCTGTGCAGTTTCTCATGTACCTACTCTGCACTTTGGACTGGCCACTGGCCTTACTGTTCCTTACTCAATCAATCAATCAGTGGTTTGTAGAGCGCGCTACTGGGGGGGGGTGTGGGAGGGAACAGCTCCGGGTCAGCCGAAGAGCCAGGTCTTGAGATCCTTCCTGAACGTGTGGAGGGTTGGGGAGCGTCTGATGGTGATCGGGAACTCGTTCCAGGTTTTGGCTGCGATGTAGGAGAAAGCTCTCCTGCCGGATCTGCTTCTGCGGATGAGGGGGACCTCTGCCAGGGCGAGGTCGGCGGATTGGAGGTTTCTCATGGGTACGTGGAGACATACTTGGTCGTTGAGGTATTTGGGTCCGATGTTGTTGAGGGATTTGTAGGCGTGGGTGAGGAGTTTGAAGGTGACCCTCTTCTCGACGGGGAGCCAGTGGAGGCTTCGTAGGTGTTGGGTCATGTGTTCGTGGCGGGGTATCCCTAGGACGAGCCTGGCTGCGGCGTTCTGGATGGTTTGGAGCTTGCGTAGAAGAGTTTTGTTGATTCCGTCGTAGAGGGCGTTGCCGTAGTCCAGTCTGCTGGTAATGAGTGCGTGGGTGACGGTCTTTTTGCAGTCGGGGGGGATCCATTTGCAGGTCTTACGGAGGATGTGGAGGCAGTTGAAACAGGTGGAGGCAACGGCGTTGATCTTGTGGTTCATGGTGAGGGAGGAGTCGAGGATTATGCCGAGGTTCCGAGCGTGGTCTGTCGGGGTGGGTGGGCTCCCGAGGGCGGAGGGCCACCAGGTGTTGTCCCAGGCGGAGGTGCAGGGCCCGAGGATGAGGACCTCGGTCTTCTAGGAGTTGAGCTTTAGGCAGCTGTCCTTCATCCAGGCTGCTACGTTTCTCATTCCTTCCTGGAAGCTGAGTCTGGTGATTTCTGGGTTCTTGGTGAGGGAGAGGATTAGTTGGGTGTCGTCGGCGTAGGATTCGATGCTAAGCCCGTGCTGTCTAACAATGGCTGTGATGGGGTCCATGTAGATGTTGAAGAGCGTCGGGCTTAGTGAAGATCCTTGGGGTACTCCGCAGATGATGCCGGTGGGGTTGGAGAGGAAGGGGGGGAGTCTGATCCTCTGGGATCTGCCGGAGAGGAAGGATTGGATCCAGTCGAGGGCGGATCCCTGTATTCCTGCGTTGTGGAGTCTGGCGGCTAGTGTGCGATGTGAGACGGTGTCGAAGGCTGCGGAGAGGTCTAGGAGGATCAGGGCTGCGGTGTGTCCCTGGTCTAGCAGCATGCGGATGTCGTCGGTGGCTGCGAGGAGGGGGGTCTCAGTGCTGTGGTTGAGGTGGAAGCCAGACTGGGAAGCTTCTAGGATGCAGTTTTCTTCGATGAAGGCGGTCAGCTGGGTGTTCACGAGTCTTTCGGTGACTTTGGCTGCAAAGGGGAGGAGAGAGATGGGCCGGTAGTTCTTCAGGTCAGTTGGGTCGGCCATTGGTTTCTTGAGGAGGGGTTTCACCTCTGCGCGCTTCCAGTCGTCTGGGCAGATGCCGGATATGAGGGAGGAGTTGATTGTTCATCCTAGTTCGGGTACGATGACAGCGGCGGCCCTGTGGAAGATGTGAGGGGGTAGGGGTCCGTTGGGGCTCCTAAGTGCGTCTTCTTCATGGTTGAGGAGATGAGCTCGACGGATGCGGGGGCCCAGGAGGTGAAGGTTGGCTTCTCGGCGGTGGTGGGTGGTGTGGTGCTGTTTTCTGCTGGCTCGCTGAAGTTGTCATAGAGGTCCTTGATCTTCAAGTGGAAGTAGGAGCTGAGTTTGTCGCAGAGTTCCTGGGAGGGTGTGATGTCAGTGGGTTCGCAGGTGGGTTTTGCGAACTGCTGAATGACGTTGAACAGTTCCTTGACGTTGAATGCGTTGGTCTTGACTTTGTCTCTGATGAAGGTCCTTTTGGTGTCCCTTAACACTGGTGGTAGTCCTTCAGGGCGCTCTTGTGGTTGTTCCATGATTCCGTGGTCTTCTGGTTCCTCCAGGTTTTCTCCAAGCGTCTGCAGGAGCGTCTGGCTTCTTGGAGTTCAGTGGTGAACCAGGCGGCCCTCAGTGGGCGTTGATTGGTGGTGCGGCGGAGAGGTGCCAGCTTGTCGGCACAGCAGGAGACCCATTGGTGGAATTCCCTGGCTGCAGAGTTGGTGTTGGTCGTGGCATTGGGGGGGTCTTGGAGGAGGGCGGAGTTCAAGTGCTCCTCGGTGACCTTACTCCAGTTCCATCGCAGCGGGCGTGGGGCGGTCTTGGGTGCGTTGGTGGTGTTGAAAGTGAAATGGACGCAGTGGTGGTCCGTCCAGAGGGTCTGGGTGGTGTGGCTGAAGCCGATGTTTGATCCTCCCGCGAAGATGGGGGTCGAGGGTGTGGCCCGCTCTGTGGATGGGAGTACTGTACTGTACATTACTGTGTTTGCCCATTCCCTGTGCAGGTTCTCGTGTACCTACTCTGCACTTTGGACTGGCCACTGGCCTTGCTGTTCATTACTGTGTTAGCCCATTCCCTGTGCAGGTTCTCATGTACCTACTCTGCACTTTGGACTGGCCACTGGTCTTGCTCTTGTCTACTTTTGATGCCTATCTGTGTAATATGTGAATAAAGACAGTTACTCCAGTTGTCTGCTTTGTCAGTGTCCTTGCTAAATAAAGTGTTTTATGTGTGGCTATGCTTTAATGTGAAACATGCTCTGTATGCCACTTTAACATTGCCAATGGCTGATTTCACTTTTTCAGGGTTTTGCAGAGGTGACAGGCACTTCAGTTCTTCTTGACTCTGAGGCTTGGGGGTGCAATGATGGTTGTTTGTGATGAACTACTGTTATCATAATCAATCTATGGTGATGTTAGCTAAATTGTACACATGTCATGTTTGGATGCACTGCCAGCACAGAGTGGGATTTTATCCACAGGATTGCAGGCAGGCTGGCCAGGGTCCATCATGTCTGTGTGATCTTTCTTGATGTGTGAACAGCAGTGTTGGTGTATGGTCATCTTGTGATGGCCAGTCATCCTAGTCACATGTGTGAATTACAATGTGTGCACTTGGGTGGTCATGAAGTGTGCAGTGTGACGGGGGTGACTTTGTCAGTAGTGTTGATGTGTGTGTGCCCCTGCGATGGGAACTGCACACATGTGTCAACCTGGATTTGAGTGCCTGTTGGTTGGATTGGTCAGCCCTGTGCTTGTGATTGTGTGCACATGTGGGAGTTGTAGGTTGTGCACTGTGCAGTATGTTGGTGTGTCCTTGCACTTCTGGGGGACACCTACTTGTTGTTGTTGCCAATTGTGAGTATGCAGAGTGAGGGACTGACAAGTCAGTGTTGTGTTTTGTTGATCAGCCATGTGTTTTGATACTGTTTGTGCTCACTGTGCAGACCTGCTCAGCCACACTGACATTGTGGGTATGTTTTCTCATGCATTGCTGTCACTTGAGCAATTTTTTGCTGCAGTATGGCATGTGGGATGTGGAGTTGTACCATCCCCTATCTGTGCTTATGTTAACTACCCATTGTGAGTGAGCACTCCATCTATTTGTGTATGGTGCACTCCTGCCATGTCCACTACTGACGTACACACCACTTCACTCTCATGTCAGCTATCTTCTTGGGTTGCCAGCGTGTGTCCCTCCCCACCACTTCATTTGTTACACTATGCTTTGTGGTGCTGATCTGTACACAGGACCAATGGGCCACTCAGGACAGTTTCCCAATTGGTTATGTGTGATTTTCTTGTACTGCTTTGCAGTCATGGTTGGTCATGTGCATTGCAACTGTTTGTGCTGCCCAGTCTCTGGTCATGTTGTTTGCACCTGGGTGTTAAGATTTATATTATCTGTTCCCCGAGTACATCAACTTTTATTTGCCACGAAGAGTTGGGCCTCCCTTTTTTATCTGATCTAATTAAAATAGAGCTGATACTATTGTGGCACAGTATTTGGACTAAGGAGAAAACACAGTTAAATCGGGATGTTCTTGCTGATTGCCTTAAATTAGATGGAGTGCTAAAAATACCATGGATCAGTTTTGTTCGGGATTTTATGACTGATTTAGGGCACATAGAGTATTTCACAAATCCAAGCTCCCTACAGAAAATTTCGTGGGAGTTATTAAAAAGGAGGGGCTAGGCATGTTAGAAGAGGCCAGACTGTCTAGTGAACTTATTAAACCCACTGTTAACTATCATCAAGTAATTTCAACTACTTTTGGAATGGAGCCATACTTGTCATATGTAACTGTTACTTTTGATAGAATGTTATTGGCTAGATGTAGGTTAAATATATTCCATAGAATGGTTTCGTGGCCCAAAATGAATGACTGGTCGAGACAACTTGCACTGTGTCCATGTGATAACCACTCATGCCAGTCTACAATCCATACCGTTCTTTTCTGTAAATTTTATTCTGAATTAAGAAAAGTTTGGCTGGTCCCCTTCTTAAAAACTTATGGCCTTAGACAATGTTGTCCTGCTTTTTTAAAACTTCAGTTACTGGACAATGATCTTGTTGTATGGAGATTGGTTATGTTTTTAAAGAGAGTTTTTATTCAAGGAAAAGTCTAATTATGACTGTTTAATCATAATATTGAGTTGAATGGTTTTAATTTTTTTTTTATGAAATAATTTTTATCCATTTTTATGATTGTGTTTTGCCCATTATGATAGCTGCTATTAATGATTTTTAAACTTGTGCTTTTATGATTGTAATTTTGTAACAGTCGAATAAAGCTTTATGAATGAATGAATGTCCCAGACTTGTGCATCTGTGGGTGATTGGTAAGCTGTATGTGTGTTTGCTGTGGTACTGCTACCATTCATGAGTGTGATGTTGTCTGTGTGCTGCGGTGATTTGTGTTGTAGGGGTTCATGTTGTGGCACTCAGATATGTGTGCTACTGGTTTGGTTGGTGTGCACACACTGCTTGTTGTGAATGCAGTGCTGTGAGTCTATGTTGCCTTGTAATTTCCTGGTGTGCAGCCCCTGATGTACAGCTGTGTTTGCAATGTGAAGGATTGGCATGTGCATCTGTTGTGTGTTTGCTGTGGATGTGTGCAGTGTTTGGCCTGTGTTGTCTCTTTCAGCTGACAGATGCTCTGTGTGTGATGTTCTCTTTGCATGTCATTGTGTGTGAGTTGTTTGTGCATTGTGATACATTCAGATGTGTGTTGCAAGTGTAGTGTTCATTACTTGTGTGTCTGTCACATGCACTACGGAGTATTCTTGTTCCTGAGCTTGTTTTGAGTGCACCTTGGTGGTTTCTCCTCTCATATTTGACCTGTCACTTGTCAGTATTGTGCATGTGCATGCATGTGGTACACTATTACACCATGTTGACTTGATGGGTGGTGTGGTATGTCTGTCTGTGATTTCTTATTGGACCATTGCTCCCAGTTTGTGTCCATGATTGTTTTGAGATGATGCACTTCTTGTCTGTGTTGGGGTATGGTATCTGTGCATTGGTCCTGAGCGATGGTGTTGTGTACTCCTGTTCTGTCTGTGATCCCATTGCCTTTCCACTGTTTGTCTGCACATGTCTGGGCTTGTTGTACTTCTGTGTCTGTTGTTTGTGAAGTTTGTGTTTGGCTATTGTATTTGTGCCAGCATTGCTTCAGGCATCCCTGAGTGTGTGTGATGTTTGTGGATGCACCTCAGGGAGTGTGATTCTTTGTCAGTGTATTCACAGGACATTATTTGCACCATTCTGTGTGTTTGACACTAGTGTTGGGTGGTGCAGGTGTGAGGTGGGTGGAGGAGGGGTATATGTGAAGGGTCCATGTTGTGGTTGACAGTCATGGAGTGTGTCACTGGGCCCTGTGTGTTGTGCTGATGACATACACATGTCAAGGAAGTAGGTAGAGATGTGTGGCTGATCACTATTTGACTTCAGACACTTCCTATCATCCCTGTGCCTATGCATGGCTTGCAGTGCTGTCTCCCTGAGTTGTTGCACAGAGATCACTGTGGTTTGATTTCACTCACTGTGCCAGCCATGTATTATTGGTTGGCCTAAGGGTGTTGTGATCTGTTCCTTCTCTTGCATGTGATGTACAGATGCTTTGTGGCTAGCTCCTTGTGTTCCCATCACTGTCGACCTCACTTTTGTCTTGGCCATTTCTTGTTCTCCATTGCTGCTGCCATCTGGTTTGTGTATGTGGCTGTGTGTCAGTGTGGGGTGTGTCTGGGTGGCTTAACAGGCATTGTGTACAGTTAGGGTATTGTTCATATTCAGTGTGAGTGTTCATTTTGTGATTGGACTCAGTTTGCTTGACATGAGTGGAGTGTGGGTGTGGGGAGGAGGGTTGCCCTGGCCCTGTGCTTCTGTGCTGTGTGTTCCTCTTCAGCCCCACCTGCTGAGACTGTCTCCCTGGTTGTTTGGTGTGTGTGGTGCAGGGTCTGGGTTCACCTGGCTGGTTATTGTGCAGGGGGGTGCACAGGAGGAGCACACAGCATGTCCCCTAATGTGTGGGGGGGCCTAGTGTGTGGAGGGTGGAGGTTTGGCCCTATGATCTTTGTGGACTGCCCATGCCTGGTGCTAGCCCTGCCTACTACATTGTGAGCATGTTTTCCCGCGTCTTCACCACTGCGGTGACGTGACCGGGACATTGAATTGATTTCGCGGTTGGTGGGAGACCTGGATGCGGAGGGGTGATTTAGTGACAGGTAGTACATGTGTGGGTACACTTGGGGATGTGTTTTCTGTCCCCACCAGAGTGTCTGATGTGGACAGGAACCATATGTCAGCCCAGAAGTTGTGTGTTGTGGTTGTGTGCGGAGTTGTGTGATTGCATACCTGCAGCGTTGTCTGCGACGGGCCATTATTTGCTGGTGGTGGAGCAAGAACAGCACCGGAAAGGCGTGTAGAGCTGGATCCATTGCGGTCGGGACCGGGTGGAGGGGACCGGGAGTCTGGTTGTGTGCTCCGTGGCGTGCTTCCGCAGTCTCTGGTTGGGTGGTTTCTCCGCTGCGGTGTGACTGGCTGTTTGGGGCATCCTGATTTGTACGGCGGTCGGGATGTCATTCTGCATGGCGGTGGGTCTCTATTGGCTCCCACCGCCGCGGTGGCGTGCGCATTTTTATGGCAGTTCACATCACAACGCGGCGGACGGGAAATGGGCTATGTTTGTCCATTGTAATATGGCCTGCGTGAGGACCGCTGCTGGCGTGCGGAAAATGGCATTTTCCGCCACCTCCAACACCGCGGTGGTGCCTCCGCCCACCATCCTAATGGGCCCCTTTGTGTTTATAGGGGATAAGGGTGGGGAGTGTTTAAAAATTATTTATTTTAATTTTTAATAAATAAAAATGTAAAGACTAATTATTAAAAATGTAAATTTTGAATTTTGAAAAATATTATTTAGGAGCATGGTGTACACTTTCTATTGGCGAAAGGAGGGGAGTGTTTTTAAAAAAAAAATACAATGTAACATAGGTTTACTCTTCAGCACCTATTCCAATTTAATACTGACTGGAGTGGGAATAGTAAATTAATTAAGTTTAGTGTCCAGCACCTACCTCAATTTATTACTAATTTCAGTGGGAATAGTAAATTAATTAAGTTTAGTGTCCAGCACCTACCCCAATTTAATACTGACTGGAGTGGGAATAGAAAATTAATTAATTTTAGTGTCCAGCACCTACTCCAATTTAATACTGACTGGAGTGGGAATAGTAAATTAATTAAGTTTAGAGTCCAGCATCTACTCCAATTTAATACTGACTGGAGTAGGAATAGTAAATTAATTAAGTTTAGTGTCCAGCACCTACCCCAATTTAGTACTGACTGGAGTAGGAATAGTAAATTAATTAAGTTTAGTGTCCAGCACATACCCCAATTTAATACTTACTGGATTGGGAATAGTAAATTAATTAAGTTTAGTGTCCAGCACCTACCCCAATTTAATACTGACAGGAGTGTTAAAAGTAAAATAAATAAGTTCAGTGTCCAGCACCAACCCCAATTTATTACTGAGTGGTGTGGGAATATTAAATTAATTAAGTTTAGTGTCCAGGACCCACCCCAATTTAATACTTATTGGAGTGGGAAGAGTAAATTAATTCAGTTTAGTGTCCAGCACCTACCCCAATTTAATACTGAGTGGAGTGGGAATAGTAAATTAATTAAGTTCAGTGTCCAGCACCTACCCCAATTTTATACTGATTGGAGTGGGAATAGTAAATTAATTAAGTTTAGTGTCCAGCACCTACCCCAATTTAATACTGACAGGAGTGTTAAAAGTAAAATAATTAAGTTCAGTTTCCAGCACCTACCCCAATTTAATACTGAGTGGAGTGGGAATAGTAAATTAATTAAGTTCAGTGTCCAGCACCTACCCCAATTTAATACTGACTGGAGTGGGAATAGTAAATTAATTAAGTTCAGTGTCCAGCACCAACCCCAATTTATTATTGACTGGTGTGGCAATAGTAAATTAATTAAGTTTAGTGTCCAGCACCTGCCCCATTTTTATACTGATTGGAGTGGGAATAGTAAATTAATTAAGTTTAGTGTCCAGCATCTAACCCAATTTAATACTGACAGGAGTGTTAAAAGTAAAATAATTAAGTTCAGTGTCCAGCACCTACCCCAATTTAATACTGAGTGGAGTGGGAATAGTAAATTAATTAAGTTCAGTGTCCAGCACCTACCCCAATTTAATACTGACTGGAGTGGGAATAGTAAATTAATTAAGTTCAGTGTCCAGCACCAACCCCAATTTATTATTGACTTGTGTGGCAATAGTAAATTAATTAAGTTTAGTGTCCAGCACCTACCCCAATTTAATACTGACTGGAGTGGGCATAGTAAATTAATTAATTTTAGTGTCCAGCACCTACTCCAATTTAATACTGACTGGAGTGGGAATAGTAAATTAATTAAGTTTAGAGTCCAGCATCTACTCCAATTTAATACTGACTGGAGTAGGAATAGTAAATTAATTAAGTTTAGTGTCCAGCACCTACCCCAATTTAGTACTGACTGGAGTGGGAATAGTAAATTAATTAAGTTTAGTGTCCAGCACATACCCCAATATAATACTGACTGGAGTGGGAATAGTAAATTAATTAAGTTTAGTGTCCAGCACCTACCCCAATTTAATACTGACAGGAGTGTTAAAAGTAAAATAATTAAGTTCAGTGTCCAGCACCAACCCCAATTTACTATCGAGTGGTGTGGGAATAGTAAATTAATTAAGTTTAGTGTCCAGGACCCACCCCAATTTAATACGTATTGGAGTGGGAAGAGTAAATTAATTCAGTTTAGTGTCCAGCACCTACCTCAATTTAATACTGAGTGGAGTGGGAATAGTAAATTAATTAAGTTCAGTGTCCAGCACCTACCCCAATTTAATACTGACTGGAGGGGGAATAGTAAATTAATTAAGTTCAGTGTCCAGCACCAACCCCAATTTATTATTGACTGGTGTGGCAATAGTACATTAATTACGTTTAGTGTCCAGCACCTGCCCCATTTTTATACTGATTGGAGTGGGAATAGTAAATTAATTAAGTTTAGTGTCCAGCACCTATCCCAATTAATACTGACTGGAGTGGAAATAGTAAATTAATTAAGTTTATCCAGCATCAACTCCAATTTAATACTGACTGGAGTGGGAATAGTAAATTAATCAAGTTTAGTGTCCAGCACCTACCCCAATTAAATACTGAGTGGAGTGGGAATAGTAAATAAATTAAGTTTAGTGTCAGCACCTGCCCCAATTTAATGTTGAATGGAGTGGGAATAGTAAATTAATTAGGTTCAGTGTCCAGCACCTACTCCAATTTAATACTGGCTGGAGTGGGAATATTACATTAATTAAGTTTAGTGTCCAGCACCTATCCCAATTTAATACTGTCTGGAGTGGGAATAGTAAATTAATTAAGTTTAGTGTCCAGCATATACCCCAATTTAATAATGACTGGAGTGAGAATAGTAAATTAATTAAGTTTAGTGTCCAGCATCTACCCTAAATGAATAATGAGTGGAGTGGGAATAGTAAATTAATTAAGTTTAGTGTTTAGCACCTACAATGTATTTATGTAAAGTGGAGTAGTAAGAGTAATTTAGCTAAATGTAATTTAAAAATTATAAAAACAATATTAATACAGTTTAAAGTAGTATAAAAATATAAATAAAATATAGTTGTGTAGGAAAAAAATAAACATTGTATATATATTTTATTATAACAGATTATTTAATATAGTACAATTAGTATAAATACATTTATTATGAAACATTGAATTAAATAATATTGAAATGGTACACAATAAATTAGACATTTTATTTTTCTAACAATTTTTGTTTTATTGAAAAAATGATATAGAATGTAAATGTAAAGATCATGTTGTATTATATATAGGGAAAAAAACAATACATGAATAAAGGAAATAATATTTATTTGATAAACAATAAAACAGTGTGTTTATTTGTAATTGTTTACGTGTTAATTTTATTTAATACATTAGTACATTGCTTTACACATTTGTGCACAATTTTGTAATATCAGATACTGTAATTTCACAATTTTTTGGATACACTAGAATTTATAATATATAGTTTAAACAATTGCTAATCATTGTTTGGTATTATTCAAATTTTTAAATGTGTTACATATATTGATAATATTTTAATACAATGAAGGTGTACATTTTTTTAAATAAATTTGAGAAATATAAACATAGTTTTATTTTTATACAAAAATATAATACAATTTAATTAGTAATATTAATATATAAAATATTAATATTAATAATTATTACATAGTTTTTATATTGTACATTTTATTTAGAAAGTAGATATTTTTTAAAGGAAAAAAGAATTTAGTACAATGTTTAAATAATTGTTTATTGAAACATGTAAATTTATGGAATTCTAATATTAAATATTATATATGTAATAATATTTATTATTATAAATTTACAATGTCTTAAAAATATATAATGTATTTAAACAAATAATCTACAAATTGTTGTATTTTAATTAAATACAATAGTAATTTTTATATCACATTATAACATTTTAATAATTAAAATGGTTTTATTTTATATGTTTAAAGCTGCCCTATTGGTTTGGGGCTTGTATTTTGTAACCGCTCGCTGTTGTTTTGGGTTATTTCGAAGGGGACAAGCTCACGGTTGGTAGCTGCTTCACGTCGAGCAAGGTAAGAATACTTTTCTTTATTTAAACTATATTTTTAATATATTTTGAAGGTAGTTATATTGTATTTAGTGTGTTTTGAGTTAGGTTTCTGAAGTTATGTCGTTTTTTATGAGTTAGTTAGGTATCAACGGTTTATCTAGTGTTATGTTTTTGAGGCCTCGTTAGAAACTTTAAATTAGAGTCGTATATGTGTTACTATTGTGTGTATAATGTTTGTAATATTGTGATTTGGTATATTATGTGTACATTTGTGTGGGTGGGAATGTTTGTGTTTTTGTTTTCTAGGTTTTATTCGAAAAAAGTTGCGGGTGCCGGAAAATTGTGTTTTTTTAATTAAGGAAGTGTATATTAGTTTTAGTAACTAATAATTATTTAACACTTTCTTAATTTTTCAAGTTTCACAGAGCGTTTCTTTTTTTAAAACTTTTTTTCGGGTTTTTGATGGTTTCGGGATTGTGGATTTACGGACGGAGGATTTATTTTTGGTACAGTTGAATTATTACATATTTTTGGGGGAAACTTTTTATGGTATTTGAATTATGAACTACCTGGATTCATTTAGAAGATGTGGGATTTTCAGTCTACAACAACAGAAACGGTAAGTTTTTGAAATCATTTTAATTGTGGGAGGAAATAATTTAAATTTTATTGTTGTTGCTGTTTATTTTCTCACATATTTAATTAATGTGTCTATATATATAATTATTTATTAATAAAAAATATATTAGACAAATTAATTATTTTTGTGAAGAAATAAAATTGTTTTGTATGTATTGCTATAATTTAACTGAAAAGTATTATACATTTACATTGTTTTGAGAGTTTAGAGTAGGCTTTTGGCAATCATTCCTAAGTATTCTAGGCCTCTTGTAGTAGGGTATAGTTTAACTTGCAATTGAAGGTATTGGTACATTTGCTTAGTTTGTTTAGATATTTTATGCCTGAGTTGTGTGACAGATTGCTCCATTCTGAAATCCTGGTCGCTTTGTTCTTTTTGCAGGAGATTATTAATTTGTGTAGGGTAGGTGTGCCTCCTCCTGTTGATGATTGGAAGGCATTATGCCATCCTTCAACAGCGTTATTGGTTTTGGCTTCTTGGTTAATTGTGGTAAGGTAGACATTCCACCAGGGAATTTGGTATTTTGGCTGTCTCCTATGGCCTGATCTATGGAGTCTTCCCACCCAGGTGTCTTCAAAATAGTCTAGGAGGGGACTTAATTTTTGCTCATGTTGCTGGTAGTAAGGGCTTTCTAGTAAAAGGTTGTAATGTTCAGCCACGTCAGTTACTGGCACGTAGGCTAGTGCAATCAGTTTTTTAATTTGGTATGCAAATGAACTGTTTGTCGCATACTCTACACTTAGGGCCCGATTCCGATCCCGCTCGGAAAGCCCTACGACCGACTCCGTCCCGTAGAGCTTTCCGACTGACTCGTGCTCCGGGGCTCCGAGTGACAGAGTACGATGCGCTGCAGCGCTGACGGACTCGGGTCCCTCGGAGCCCCATTGAAGTCAATGGGAGCCTGTTGTACGTCGCGTACATAGGCTTCCATCGTGAAAAATGTACGTCTTGGAAAAGGGTGCCCCCTGTCGGGGGGCCGCGCCGGTGCCCCCACAAAATACATGCATGGGTGAGGGGGACCCCTGGGTCCCCCGTCTGTCCGAGTCGTAGGGTCCTGGGTGAAGGGGGATCCGGCGCGGACCCTCGAAGTACGCTTCCCGGAGCTTTTTCGAGCCGGAGGCTCCGACTCGCACCGGTTGCTCGCAACGCGCATTGTACTTGGCCGGCCGGAAACCATACGCATTGCACTGTACGCATCGGACAGATTTGAGTCGCTCGGGAGGCATCGCTGAAGGGTATGAGTCGGTTGTAGCGCAAGGCTTGAAGCGCATTGTACTTGCTCGCTCGTACAGCTGTACGAGTCACACGGAAATCACGCGTACGACTCAGACTCGCTACTGGCGAATGCCGCTAGGAGCCCTTCCGAGCGAGATCAGAATCGGGCCCTTAGTGTAGATTTCTGTAGGTGTCTCCATAGACACTGATTGAAATGGTAGTAACACCCTTGTATTGATGTGCGTGGGTATGTTTTTAGTGTAGCAGTTATCACAGCTTGCTCAAAATCTATAATTATTTTCTGTGGAAAATAATTATTTGTTTCTTGTTTAATCTTATTTAGTATTTCCATATATGTTGAATTCTGTTTATTGGGTAGCAAGGTGTAAATAAAGGGGATGTTACTGTTCTGATGTAGGCCATGGATAGTGTATAATTGGTAGAATGGTTTGGGACAGATTTTAAAAGTCCCATCCATCATCCATGTTTCTGCTTGTTGAAGCTTTATTAAATTGTTTGCAGTACCAAACATAATTATTCTCTTTTCTTTGCATTTGTTATCATAGAGAATAAAGGGTTCCTCATTGTGAGTAATAGATAGTTCTGGGGGAATTATCACCTCTTCAAACGTTTTAGGAGTAGGATTGGTAGTTGTTGTAGCCTTTTTTGTGCGAGCTATGGTTCTTTTTAATGAAGCAATGGAGGGCATTTGTCCAGTTGCTTCTTTGGGTACCCTAGGTAGCTGTTCTTTAAGTATTACACTGGTAGGTGTTTGTGAGCTAGTGCTAGCTTCTTTTATGTTATCAAGGGCATTCCTAACTTCAATTTCTGTAACATTAGGAGGATGGTTATGTTCCCTTGTATACATTACAGTTGTTTCTCTAGTAGTTGCACGACCATAACATTTATTTGAATAGTACTTGGAACATTTCCAATTGACTTTTAGTCCAGTTTGTTTTTCCTGGGTGTACACATATCCCATGTAACATAACAACAATTTTCCTTTTTGGGATGTTATAAATTGTGCGCCTTCTGTCATTGTGATATGGTAAATTCTATAACAAATGTATATAAAAATTATTAAAAAGAATATTATACATGTTAACGTTTTAATAAATACATTTTTTAACAATATACTTACAAAGTTTGTATTTAGATGTTTTAAAATGGTAATGTTATTTCTTTCTTTGTTGAATCTTGTTAAGTCATTGGTTTTTCTGTAATAAAAGTAAAACAGATATTAATATTTGTTTTATTACATTTGTACATGGGGTGGGTTGGATGTTTGGGATGGATTTGGGGTTTGGATGGATCTTTTAGATATTTTTAAAAGGCGTTTTGAACAATACTTACTTTATTAGTTAGATGGTTTTAGGAGGTGCTCTGTTTTTTTATGGTTGTATTGAGAATTATCTGTAGTGGAAACATAAAATGGAAAAAACATATAAATTAATTATTTGAGTATGAAAGTTATTGGTTTTTGAACATTAGTTTAACTGTTATTTTATAAATGGTAATTTACTTACTTTTTGAAGAGTGCAATAGCTTTTGGTTTGATGAAGTCCTCGCTTCTGGTAGAAATCTGGCAGAGTTTCGGCTTCCTTATTGTTTTTGGTTTAAGGTGTAAAATAAGAGTAAGCTTTCTTGGTTTATATAGTGTTTATTTAATTGTTTGTTTAATGTTATTGGTTGTTTTTAATATTGTGTGTTTTTATTGGTTAGTTGTAATTGTTTTAATTGTTTTGATAGTTGTTTTCCTTATATGAAAACGCTAATTAAGAGTCAGTTATTTTTTTTTCTGCTCACATGTAGAATTATTTTAGTGTGTGTTATAATATATATGATATGCAAAAAAATGTGTTGATATGATGCAAGTTTATATTTACAATTTTTATTAATAGTGTGTTTATTATGTAACGTTTTAATTATGTTTTACTACTTCCCAAAAATTATGTGTTTGATTTTATTTTATATGCAATGTATGTTTATGTATTTAAGTATATTTATGGTGTTTAATTTTGTGTGTTTTCTCTATTTCTGAATTGTCGATAATTATTAAAAAAACATAATTTTGCTGTCGATGTCTTTGTTATCGATATATTGGACATGTTGTATTTGTTTAAAGCTTGTTCGATAATTTGTATAATGATAATTGTGTGTTCGATATTTTTGTTATCGATATTTTTGAATGACGATATTGTTGTGTCAATAGTAGTGTATTTTTTTAATTAAGTATATAGTATCGATATTGTGGTTATCGATATTTTTGTGTCGATAAAAATGTAGGTCGATAATGTGTCTGTCGATATTATGTCAGTGATTCAAAAACGATACATTCATGTATGAGAATGAAATTGCATCTTTATTAACTAATTCGCCTGTTGTGAACTCCACTTCAACCCCGATTCGCAAATACATATTCAGGCAGGCTCTGAGACCTAGGCCCGAGGTCACTGATTGATAAGTCACAGGTGGGGTGACACATAGCCGGCAGACAAATGCACGAATAGGAAACCCTAGATCAATCCCACAGATAGGCGCAGCAGCACTGTAATGGTCCAGGAAGATTGGCCCCAAAAAAGCACAGATGGCTGGGGGGATATGCGTGCTCCCAAAACATCATAAAGGCAGTTGCCACATTAGTTATGAACAAATAGCCAAGCAGGACACAGCACACACAGTGATCACATGCTCCCCATGCTGGACATCTGAACACTTTACCCATTGGCCACATTGTGTCCACGCAAGGTTGAGGCCCACCTGTACTTTCCATTAGTCAATTAATGTATGACTCCAAAGGCAGCAGTTTACATTCCTTACCATACTCTCTATGATGAATCCATTGCTTCTTTTAAAATCAGTGTATCAGCTCAGCCAAAGCGTTTTATTCTCCACTAGACTTCTTCAGGACTTATCGTTCCTCAAGATGCACAACACATATTGCAAAGTCCTTCCTTAACCTTTTCCACACAATTGTGGATGATGCTGTGGTCTGCACATTTCCACCCAGCAGTGCCTTTGGGGTTGGGGGTTCCTTAAAATGTCCTTGTGACTGGTCCCACATCATCACTTTCTCACTGTGATGTATGCCACATGAGCCTGAGAAGCAGCATTCCGATAGTCCAGCCGCAAATTTTCACACAAGCAGCAATAGATTTAAAGAGAAGAACAAAGAGAGTGAAAGGACTAAAGCTAAAGAAAGAAAAAAGACTATAAATATCCTATAACAAAGACTCCCGTGCAGACCAGGAAACAAAGGGAAAGACTGTAGCAGGAAACCAAGAAAGTCGCCCACCGAAAGACCCCCAGACAGAAGCTGAGCATCTTACATCAGAGTGGACACAAGGACAGAACGGCACTTGAAAGCCCCCCACTTGCCACCGAGATGAGCCAAATGAAGAGGCATAGTTCCACCTCAAGGCTATCTGATCCCACTAGGGTACACAGGAGGACTATGGATCACAAGGTATGTACCTGACTGGCCCTGCCTCAGAAAGAAAAGGGGGAGGTACAAAAAGCAGTGGGAGGAGCATTCATAGCTCTTATGTAACATTTTCATGTTGTTTTGCTATATAACCTGGGACAGAGAGGATAATTTGGAGCCTCTAATCCTGAGCATGCAAACCTATACCCCGAACAGAACAGAAAGGGGGGGGACCAGTGAGAGGAAAAAATATGACGGTAACTATGAAAGGAGGCAGAAAAAAAAGGTGATCGTTGAAAGTGTAAGAAATGTGGTTATTATTGAGAGGGGGAGACCTTCACTCAACTAATAAACACATCTTTGTAAGGGTAAATCACAAAAGTTCCTAAATAAATCTATGTTAATAGGTCTGGTAGCTTGGCACAAAAACAGTCAGGCTTAACTTAGAGGCAATGTGTGAAGTATTTATGTAGTGCTGAAACAGTAATGAAGTGAAAACACCACAAAAAAATATCAATTTGGGAAAATAGAAAAATATGTAATAAATAAAATGACACATAAATGACAAAACTCCAATCTATAGATCCGAAGTTATGAATTTGTAAAGTTTTAGGTGACAATAGCATCAAAAACTACAAAGCAACACTCAAGGGTATCCTTTTCCACTGGACCCAGTCAAAGTCACTAGTTAAGGACGATGTCAATGGAGCGCAGGTCAGATACACGGAGCAGGTTCGTCCCTTTTTTTTTCTTCTGAGTTTTATATAGGGCAGACTTGACCCGAAGTTTTCAGGTATCAGAGCGCTTTACATGAGCACCAGTTGTGTTACACAAGGACACATTCAGTTTTGTTAGGCCAGAATCACAGGATGTTGAGTGTCATTGCTGAGACTTGAAACCAGTTCCCCAGATTTGAGGTCGACCGCACTAGCCGTTAGACCACATCCTCTCCTTTTCAAAGTCCAAGTCCGCGCAAGGACCTCAGCTGGAGCTTTGCATTGGCAGAGGCCACAGGAGATTGTTGTCGCCATGAGGAGGAAGTCTTAACTGGTGCTTCAGTCGGCACTGGTGGGAGACATAGGCGGTTGTCACGAAGAGCAGGTCAACATCTGAACTTCACCTTGGTGGGTGATGCAGTGCTTGTTGCCGGCACTAGGAGCCCACTTGTGGTCATGAAGGGCCCCATACATCTGGGTTTTAATCTGGCGTTCAGTTTTGAAGCTGGAGGAGTACACTCTCATGCCAGCTAATGGTCCAAGACATGGGGTGCACCTCTTGGGAATGAGGTCTCACTCCAGCAAAGGACAGCATCAGGGTTTAGGCAGGTCCAGTCGGTGCTGGTTAGCTGGGCAGTTGCAGGGAAGCACTCTGAAAGTCTGTTGTGAATTTGAAACACAGGTAGTGTTGAGTAAAACCCCCAGAACATCCAGCTCAGGAGGCTAATACCCTGCCCCACACCCAAGGCCCTTTTGTCCGAATGTCTGGAAGGAACACACAACATATCACAGGAGAACCATTCAAAATCATGTGACCTTGGACAATGGCAGAAAAGGACATTTGGTTTAGGAAGCAAAATACCAAATTTCTAAAATTGGCATTTCAGAATAGTAATAAAGATCCGATATTACCATTAAAGATGATTTTAAATTACAATTCAAGTAAGCAGAAGAAGCATTTCTATCTGTTCCCAATCTAAAGTCATCACTGGTTAAGTGTAATAAGGTAACCAAGTGTTAGTCTGAGGGAAAGATAGCCTTGCAACAACTTTAGGAGTTTTTCACTGTCATGAAATGTAAACCTAAGTACACAATTCCTACTTTGTAAATACCATGCACCCTGCCCTATGAGCCTTTAGGGCCTACCTTTGGGTGACTCATAAGCATTAAATAGGAAAGGTTAGAAATGGAAAAAAGTTTCTTTTGTCAGGTTGAAATGACAGTTTAAAACTGCACTATGGGCTACAGGGGCAGGCTTGAGATACGTAGCATTTAAGTTACAGGCTCTGGATACATGTAGTACCATGTACTAAGGACTTACAAGCACACAAATTTTACCATATCAAAGGGAGGTAGCACAAGCACTTTAGCACTGTTTAACAGGGGTAAAGTGCACAGAGACCTAATGGCAACAAAAACAAGTTCAACAAAAATAGGGAAGTAAAGGCAAAATGTCTGGGGAAAAATCATGCCACGGATGACAGATATAACAGAAAAAAATAGGAAAAGAACTGAAACACAAAATGGAAAAAGAAAGAAAATACCGGAAAGACAAAAACACCTAAATAAGGAGTTCTTTACTTACACCTACACTTAAAGGAATTAGAAAAGGACATTTAAGGCAGGATATACAGAAAAGAAAACAAAAAACAGGATATTTTATTTTATTTACAACTTACCTTATTTCTTTTTAGGTCATGCCCTGAGCCAGCGCGCAAGCGCTGCTCTGGGGTTGATCTGTGGTAGTAGAGTACGGGAGAGAAGCCACGCCCACTCTCCACCCTTCTTTTTCATTGGCTTGTGTCTTTGTCCTTTCTAAATGCTGCCTTCCGATTGGTTTATAGGCTTGTTAGTCCCTCTTTATGACGGCCATGTCGTCATTTGTATCGTTCCATGGCTACTGGCCCCTTTACTTCGAGTGTTGCATGAGCACTATTTTCTTCCGGTGCCTTCTCCCCCCCTCCTGCTATCCGTGCCTTCTCTCCCCCCGCACTCCCGTTGTTCGTGCCTTCTCACCCCCCTTCCCCCCGCCTGCCCGCCCGCACTCCCGTTTGCAATGCAATAGGTCTCACATAAATGCGAGTCCTATTGCATTGCAAATGCTTGTTTTTGTTCCCCTCCTGCCCAAACAGTCATCTGATACCGAAAAAGGGAGGCAACTAGGCAGGAGAGATTTTCCAGCCCCCCCCTCCGATTATGCAATGCAGCTAATCAGAGTAGGATGACTTGGAGAGTGTTTTATTCCCCACCCACGTGCGGACTCCACAGTCAATAAGCACATCAGAATTTGATACTGTGCACTAGAATTGGCTGATGTTGGCCATACACCAATCCTAGGTCACCTTACAAATTACGGGCCACGCCCACCCTCTGACGACTCAAAGAATTTGTTCAAGTTGGTTGCTGTGCGACTCGGAAGCTCTGAATTTACCCAAAAATGTCGTCCGTAAAAAGACCAATCCAGGATGATGGATACCGTGCTGAAATTACGGACTCCGTAACGGATAATGGATTTTGGGCTAAATTTACAGACGGACCGTGTAAGTAGATGACTGGTGTTCACCTTGAAATCAAGCAATCTGGAAGCTGGTGTACTGTCTCTTTCTCATGGCCTATCGTGCGGTTGGGTAGCCGGGTGTCAGTGGAAGGAGGTGCGTGTATGTCCTCACTCAAACCCATGCATCTGGGTGACAAGTTAAAAGACCAGTGGTAATGCCTGCATTGGATTTGTCTGGGAAATTAATTTAGGTAAATACATTTCAGATCTTGTTGCAGTGAGAGTGAACATTCTGTCGCTCTCTTTCACAACTCTTAAATTCGAATTATCAAGAGATCTTCGTTAGCCGGCCAAGGGACATGTGACGAAACATCGGCCTAAATTTTTGGCAGAGAAGCTGGGGCTGTTCCAAAGTACACTTACGGACAAACACCAATGGAGTTTATGCAGGGCTCCTGAGGTTATCAGATTTTATTTGGCCATTTGTCAGCCATGCCGCTCCATTTTGGATCAGTGATAATGCTGTGAATACCTTTAAAGGGTAACCAAATCACTAGTATACCCATGGTTTTAATCGGTTCATGACGAAGGCGTTATCTACTATCAGATGTGGCTGGGAATCTAGATGTCGTGAGATTCTTCACAGAGTATTTAAATAGAAGAAACAAATGCTTGCGCCGTCGGTATCTAGAAATAATTTGTGATTGTTTTCAATGCCTATGTTCCTTACCAACTAAGAGTGTGAGGACACTGGCAAGTTCTCCCCATAGCGCATCAAGACCTGGGGCCCAGAAGTGACCGAGCACTTCAGAGAGACAAGACATAGAATAAAAGTGAGCAAAACAAATAAACATGCCAGTAAACATGACATCTTGGACTTCAAAAATAGTGTTATCTTTGTGGTACAGGATTTGAGAAGACAAAATACAATAGTCTAAAATAGATTATGTTATGTTGTTTAGGAAGTTTGAAGTCTCTTTTGAAATGGGAGATTGACGTGGTCTGTTGGAATAGTTTCCAAGTCTTCGGAACATTTCAAGAGTATGACTGTTTCAGTGTGGAAGACTTTTTTGAATTTGGGAATTGTGTACCTTGAGTAGAGGTTGCCTTCTTAGAGTTCTGTTTCTACCAGAGAAATGAAGTTTTTGAGAGAAGTATTCACTTTTGTTCAAATGAATCGCCATGTATGTGATACATGCAGTCTTAAGGGCTAAGAGTGACAGTCCTAGAGAAGTCGCCCAAGTGAAGAAAGCGCAGAAGTGATGCGTGGAGTTTTTTTTGTATTGTGGAACATCTTGTTTCCAAGTGAAGGGCTAATTTTGTGATGAGCGAGGTAGAATTAAGGCAGCCCAGTCATCAGCACATTTGCATAGTCTATATGTGAGATGGCTTGGAAGGCAAGCTTGATGTAAGCATAGTATCATGACTGTTCCTCTTTCAGCCCTCTCCACATTCCGTACTCTGTGCATTCAGGATATTAATATCTGGTGATTGACCCAATTCGTCTAATACAACTCCTCGTTTGATGTCTCGCTTTCTTTTGACCTTCACTCTTTCTGGGTAATGAGTGTTGTGAGCATGGTATTTATTGGCTGACAGAGCCTCATGTGCAAGAAACATTTAGGCCTTCATGTCTTAAAGGCTCTTAATATAAATAGCAGAATCTTGAAATCTGTTTTGATGCCAAAGGCATCAAGCCACCTGGCAGTTATCGATCACAATCAAGCATACCAATTTTTAGGTCTAGCCTGGGCAGCGCATGCGCTGCGAGGAATGCTGTTTTCAAGTATGGACTTGAAGCTCCGCCCACTCTCTGTCCATATTTTTCATTGGCTTGTGTCATTGTCCTTTGTAAATGCTGGCTTCTGATTCGTTAATAGGCTTGTTAGTCCCACCTTAGTACCGCCTTGTCTTCATTTGTAACCTCCCATGAGTACTGGCCCTTTTACTTCTGTTACACAGTATGTCTTATTTAGTCTGTAAGCACTATTTTCTTTAATGAGTTTCTCCTACTGCAGCCACGACATGCTTTCCTGCAACATTCAGCACGATATGCGCGCTTTCACTTTCCGAGCAGCCTGGGTCAATGGCGGCTGCTTCTTTAAAGTGAAATAGGTCTTGCATTTACAAGAGTTTGAGCTGTTGGAATTGTAAATGAAAATGCCTTTTATTTATGTGTTAATTATCAAAACAGATAAATAACAAGCATTGTCATTTATAATGACAATAGCTTAAACACTCGCAAACGCGAGACCTACGGGCATATTCACAAGGAGCTATCGCCGAATTAACGGCACTTTATCGCAGCCAAAGTCGTGATAAATTTACCTCCCCTTTCACAAGTCGGTGTTAACAGCCCACAGCACCACTTTACCCGCGATAGCAGCCGCAAAAAACATCGCCACAGAGGACTCCCGCAAATATCGCTAATGAGATGCAGATTAGGCGTTCCCGTGACAAAAGCTGAGACAACAGCACACCTCAACATTCACAACGACCAGCCACATCCGCGATAAAAACACAAAACAGGTGATTAGGCGCGTTAGCACCAGGAAATTTACACCTGCTCTGACCTGGTGTAAAGTTGGACGGCAGCCAGCACCACAAAAGGGAGCACAGCCCAGGGCCACATCCGAAGGGCAACAGATGCCATGGAGCCACTGATCATGCAGCCCGGACACCCAAAAGGGCCACAACACCCACCGACACCACACCCAGGCCCGCAACACCCCCCCCCGGGACCACCCCCAACCCCGGACTAAGAAATTGCACACCAACTCCACGAATCTCAAAACAAACATTTTTCCTGATGTCGCACAAGCAGGAAAATAAACATACATGCGTGGCCAGAAAATGGAGAATCAGTCATACAGCAATGCAATCACCAACACAAAACACCATACAAACAAACAGAAACAACCCTTAGGATGAGTCCTAGCTGCTCCTCACTGGACAATCCGTAGCACACAGCCTGGAAGACCAAATCCAAGAGAAGAAGGTGTGCCATGCGCCCAACAAAGGAAAGAGAGGGAGAGAGCGAGGGAGAGAGACGGAGTGAGATAGCACAAGCAGCGCAAGGCTGCTCGGGCACCTGGCTCCACATGCCAACATGTATATGTGCATCGCCATCTGTATACCATGAGCCCAAGGCCATGTCCCAATCTCAGCGCCAAACCCACATCACATTCCGAAAACGAAAGTAGTAGTCAGACAAACATCAGGGATGAAAGCACCATTGTCCCAATGCAGAATGCGGGAGGACACCTGCACCTCTGACCTTGGTCCATTACGCGCCTGGAACACCCTGATAGAGATGCAATGGCAGATGGGGACGACTCCCACACCACGCATTCCGCAAATGAACCATCCGACTCATCCACAGCCCACACACAGAAGCCCCTGCCTGTGGTACCCCCGCATGAGATGCCCTTGACACTCATGGAAACAGCAACCCATAACCCACAACATTGCACACACATTCGAATCATTGCTCAGAGCTGTGGCATATCCTCCACACAACTGCCGCAATCCAGATGAGTGCCTGTTCACGAGACGCACCAACGCAATGGCAGGCCATACCGGGCACATGCACAACCCCATCACGTGGAACAGTACTGTGCACGTATGCTGCATTTACTGGGCGCACTGCCACTGGCAGTGCTGCGGATCAGTTACAGGCTCAGCTTCCGCATTGCCCACGTCACCTGCGTCCAGCCCTGGTTCCACTGCCGAACATGCGCATTCGAGTGTCCCATGGATGTCTGCCTATCCAACACAACTGTTGATGAATTGGACTATGAATTGTGTCTGCGCCCCCTGTTGGATCACGAACAGGAGTGTAACCGAGACAGCCGTGCATGGGATGCCTTGACATACTGTGTATGTATTGGTAGTTGTGCATGGGAGATTGCACAATTTCTCGTGTGCAGTGACCACATCGAGGCGCTCCCCTATTGGGCTGTGTTGCGGATCGGTGAGACGGCGTGGGCTGAGCACACCTGTCCGGACCACCTAATGGATTGGCTCACCCTGGTGTTCCTTGAACACGACAACAATGTACTATTGGAACACATTGCACATGAAGCTGCACGGGCATTCATGGACGAGTAACTACGTTCCTGCAGCCACATCCGATTGCCACCCACAGCACATGGCCCAACAACTTGTTGCATCGTGGGGATTGCTCACATATCCCACCACAACAGAGGACACGTCTGCCTTCGGTCGGGCTCTGGATGCATGTGCGTGGAATAACACGTGTGTACACACACCTGTGCAAGGCGACGCAGGTCCATGGTCGGAGCAACACAGCGTCGTCTGGCAACGTTGCCAATTCGGACACACTGCTGGGTGAGAGCACACACATGGCAATGTAGCACGACATGTGAACCTGTCGGACCCTCACACCTGATCACTGTCAGCAGAGCAGACAATCGGCGCACCCCGGAGGCAGAGCACCATGCAGACCCCACGTGCAGTGAGTCGTGCCCCCTCACATGGGGCAATGTGCAGACGCCAAACAACACATGACTCATCCAGCAAGGCAAGGTGGGCTGTGAGCGTTGCCATCCGTGATGAATGTTGTCCATTTCAGCCCCACCATCATCTGAACCTCAACATGTACCCATGCTGCGTGTAAGTGTCTTAAGCATGTCCCTGCCTGTTGTGGCCGTTGCCTCGTCCGTACTGACATGCACATGCCAATAAAGCCTATGCCACTCCACTGGTGTCTAACTGTGAGGTGTGTTGTTTAGATTGTCCACTCGTGTGCCACAATGAGCCTCGTCCCAACACAGGGAGGAAGTGACTGATGCATGTGCAATGGGGGTGTGTCCCTTTGGCAAGCTCCGCCTCTGTGAGCCAGACATTATTTTTGGATAGGTGCTGAACGACATGTGCACTTACATGACTCCAGCTATGTGTGTATGGTGTCCAACCTCTGACCATGTGGAGCAATGTCATACATCACAACAGAATGTGTCCACACAGATGTGTGTAAGTCGGTATGCAACGTGAAGTTCTGCTGTCACACGTGGTGTGGGATACCACTCCTGGTCTGCTACCGTTTTGGTCACTCCTATACACGGCCCTATTCAACACATGGATGTGTGCCTACTTTCGGGTGTTGTGAGATTGCTGTTGATGTGCAATGGGGACACAGCTAGTACTCACCTTCCCAGTCATCCAATTGGCCATGTGTCTCAGGGATAGACATGCACATAGATGTCAGTTACCAGGGTGTACCTTCATGCGAATCGTCCCCACATCCAGCCATACTTCCATACGTGAGTGAACATAGTGATGACACATCTGTGTGATTTAGAATGTTTTATTCACATTCAGGTGATTGACGGAGCTGGAGCTGTACCTGGCCATCCAAGCCCACATCACATGGAAGCCCAGTGGTGGGCCAACCAGAGTCCTTTGGGGATTGCACAGTGATTGGGACGAGGGAGAGTGCAGTCCGCAGCAGGATTGCTGTGTGATTGACCAGCGGGGAAGAAATGGCAGTCCGTGTCGGGGTCCGGGTGAATGTCGCAGGGTGTTCCGGAGGTCAGTAGGAGGTATTTCCCAGGGCATGATGCATAGGTCATGACCAGGCAGGGACAGGCCATATGGCGGTGATGGATGCTACTGCCTCCTTCCTCACACAGTAGTTTCCATCCCCTTCTCACTCCCCTGATACGGGTTCTGTGTCCGGTGTGTGTGGCGGGGTGATGGCTGCATCGCTGTGTGCCCCTGACACATCAGACTGCGTAGGTGATGGGGCAGCATCACAGTGTGCCACGGACACATCAGGGGTCGGAGCTGTGTGTGTCGATGTTCCTGCTGCAGTCATCTGGGAACGGCTCAGTGGCAGCAATGGCAAGTTGGAGTACTGCAGGGCATTGCTGTTCCCAGCCACTACTCGCTGGTGTCCAGCCGTGGCAGACATACTTCCAGCCTGCATCTGCTCCATGGTGTCCATTGCCCTCCGCATCTGTGACAACTCTGTGCTGTCATGGCTGGTGCCTGTCGGACCAGACAGTTCTTGTATTAGACTCATGGCACCAGCGAGGTTAGCCAAGGTCTGTGGCGGAGCATGGTGCGTACAGGGGGTGTCCGATAGGGACTGTATGTGGTCCCTGATAGGACTCAGGCACCCACGTATGGCATAGAGTTTGGCTGCCACGAGCTCGAAACCCAGCCACAGCTGATGAGCCAACTCCACCTGGCAACCCAACACACGCCGTTCGAATTCCATGTATTGGTCGGGGGGTCCTGGGGAGACAGCCGTGGTGGTGTGTGTTTCCTGCTGTGTGGTCTGTGCAGGTGGTGGGGTCACCTCGAGGCAGCTGGCCTGGCCTGCTCCTGGGGGTGGGGTGCAGAGGCTGTCCAGCATCCGTTGGAGGGTGTCTTGACATATGTGCAGGTTGTCCTCTTCATCATCAATGGTGGGATGTGTGGTGTGCTCTGCAGGGGTGTTGTTTGTCCCTCTGCAATGTAAAGGGGAGATGCAGGTTAACAGAGTTTCACATGTATGGTGATGATTTGCAGATGTATACATTCAGACTGTATGCCAATGTACATTGTGACTGTTTGGGGGGTGCTGACTATTTGATGGCAGTCAGTGTGTTTTTCGACTACATGACGGATGTGTGGTAGTACCCGTACATTATCATCACACAGTGCCAGGCAATGCCAGATGTGGGTGGACAGTTACTACGCACGAGCGGAACCTGTTGTGAGCTCTGTCCTGTGGTGCTGGTGTTGCACTTTGTACCACATTGCCTTCATTGCTGATGTTCTGTGATTGCTATGTGTGTGTGCTGCATTGTGGGGGAGTTGCCCCTGCAGCTCTGATTTCGTGTAGCCTTTTCCCTTTGAGGCGGGGTGCCTTTGAATTGTGGGCTTTTCGGGGCCTGATTTGCTTTTGACTTGGGTCATGTGTGCTCGCAGACTGTTTTTGTGGCCTGGTGCATTGTTTGTCTGCTGCGTGTATTGTAAGGCATGGGTTGTGGGTGCACGTGGACACGTCGGAGTGTGACCTGCTCCTTTACGGATGTGATCCGCACTTGGCTACCTCCATGTCGATTCGTGGGCCATGTCTTTTTTTTGGGGCAGCTGGCATGCTATCGGACATGCAGTGTTACTTGCATAGTCACTGTGGGTCACGGAGCAGCTGCTTTGCTGGATTCAGCACATGTGCACAGGTCGGTTGTGATATTGGTGATAGGGGGAGGCCCTCTGTGCACATTGTGGATGGGGGCCTACTTGTCGTTTCTATGTGTGCTGCAGTGTGCCAAGGCATTCAGGGACATGTTCCTCGGTCATTGTGGGTGTGCTGTGTGCTGCGCGTAATTGTGCATGTGTGACATTGTGCCCATCTCCCCCCGTCCCCCCCGTCCCTAGTCGTTACTCACCCTGTTGCTGTTGGGTCAGGTCGTATCGTGCTGTGTCCAGGCCCCCCAATCCTGCCACTGTATCCTCACTGCTGACTGTGGCCACCATTTGCTCCAGCTCATCCAGCTCCTCCTGTGTCGCAGGACTCCCACCTCCAGTCGAGGTTGCTGCCTCCCTGTTGGCGGTGAGCTTATGTTTAGTCTGCCTTTTCAGATCATGCCAGCGCCTCTTGACCTCCTCCAGTGACCTCCTCGACACTCCCACTGCATTGACGTTGGTGACGATGACCTGCCATATTTCGGTTTGGGTTGCCAGTGCCGCAGTGGAGGTGCCGAACAGTTGTTGATGGTGTTCGGTCACCCCCGTGACGATGATCTGGTCTTCCTGCGGACTGTACCCGGTCTTCCTCTTCCTCTTGTCCTTGCCCTTCCCCGAAAGCGGGGTTCCTGGATGGTCCTCCATAGGGCTTGTGGTGTTCGACTTGTCCTCTGCACTCGGTCCAGGTGCATCCAAGTTGCTACGCAGTTTGAATTGTTTTGGGGCTTTTTTCTTTCTTTTATGATGCTTTTTCCCGCCGGCCACTTCGGATTTACAGGCCTGTGGCTGGTGTTCGCTGATTTCTGTATCGCAATTGGCCTCATCGCATGATTTCGCGCGTTCGCATTTCGCATTTTTTCGGCGTGGCGTTGATTTTCACGCTGACATTTGACGCGTTATCTGGTGGCTATCGCATGGTACCGCCTTGTTGTGAATTCCATGTTGACACGTGGATATTTTCCCGCGATAGGCTGCGATATTGCAAGTTGCGTTAAGCTACTCTTGCGGTAGTTATCACACGTTCTTGTGAATATACCCCCTAGTGCATTGCAAATGCTTGTTTTGAGAGGGACCTGGTAGAGGAGGTGACAACGTGAAGAGGAGCAGACGACTAGCTCTGAGCCGAGCCTGGAAGAGACACAGAAGATAAGAACCTTTTTAATTTTAAAGCTTCAATATTCTGTTAAAATGAGAGCTGAATATTTTGTTTGACCTGAAATGGCACAAAAACCAAAGCAATAAAACATATTTTTCATTAACCTTGGTTTCTCGAGGTGAGCCATTCGAATCCCACCCTCCACAGTCCCATAGGATTTATCATACCAAGAACTAAAGCATTTTAAAAAGTGCAGCTATATTTTTATTGCAAAACTTTTACCCTGTTATACTTTTTCTAACAAGGTTTGTAAATATGATGTCCTTCCTATTTGTGTTTTAACTTCCTTTATTCTGCTTCGTAACTTGACTCCCACTGAGGTCCTTGTGACTCCTTTGACATTTTTCTCATTTTTAACTTTTCAAAAAGTTGATAGCATTATTTCAGAGGCAAGTGGAAACTGTTGCCATCACCTCTTCTGTGGGGTCAAATATAACCTTTTTTTAATGTTTTCAAAGATGTGAACTTAGAAAGTCCACAGGTGACAATTTAACAAAGTGAAAGAACACAGAGCTATATCTAGTATTGATTTTTTGCCTGAGTCCTCATTATGTTTCACACAAAATTACGATGGAGGAAAGAACTCTAAAGTGGAGCTCTAATAATGAGGTCAAAGTTGATGTTCGGGTTCCAATCTTCCAAAAGTGTCTCGAAACAATTTGTGCAATTGATACATCCTACGTGTAAACAGGATGTGTTCTTTAAGCATTGTTCATTTGTGAATCATAGATGTAGATTCATGGCGATTCTGTTTTTTCTTGTTGCTGACTACTAGGTATACCGGCTTGCCTGAAAGTAGCAAAAGCAATGGGGAGAACCTTTTATAATCTAATCATATGAGACCCTCCCCCCCCCATAAAATCACTTTCTTTTTATCCAAATAGGTTTCCAGATTTACATACTTATTAACTGGAATTAAAAGCCATTTGATTTCTGTTATGATGCTTACTGTGTGTGTATTTGTCTCAAATGTATGAATAATACATGGCATTCTGTAATCTAAGTATTAACAACAGTCACAAATGTTTTTATAATCGATGACTTATGACGCCGATTAGAAAAAAAAGACGTCAAAACTCGACTAGTAAAAACTTATTGCAGTCAGTTCTGATGTTGCAATGCCTGCTGCCAGAGCCAGAAGCTGAGGTGAAAGGCAGATCAGGTCACCAAGCATAATTAAAGCAGCTGTTTAAGCCACAAACGGAACATTGCTTTTCTTTCTTCTACTCTCCTTTTCACTCTTTAGAGAAAATGTAGAATCTTATTGCATGTTGCTACATGTTCCGAGCTACTGCTGCTTTATTTATTTTTTAACTGACTTGCACAGAACTGTTTTAAATATTTGTTTGCAACAAATATCTAACAGGTTTTTGATGTGTTTAATTTTGCACTAGAGATTTTATTTTTATTCTTCATGTTTGTAAACATGCTTTCTCTTTCATATGAATGCGCTGCACACCAAGGTTTTAAGGGCCAGATGTAGGAATCACCAATTTGCGACTCGCAAATTGCGTCGCATTTGTGACTCGCAATTTGCGACTCGCAAATTGGGATGTATAACAGTGTCTCAGACACTGTTTGCGATTCCTAATGGGGGCCGCAAAATGCATGACTCATGAATATTAATGAGGCAGGCGCAATTTGCGACCCCATTAGGAATGGCTAGCACTCCCAGGGATGGTGGCCTGCTGGGGTCAGCAGACCACCATGTCTGGGACTGCTTTTAAATAAAGCAGTCTTTTTTTTTAAATGCAGCCCATTTTCCTTAAAGGCCAAATGGGATGCATTTCAAAAAGAAAAATGAAACTTTTCAGTTTCATTTTTTTAAGGGCAGGCAGTGGTCCCTGCATGTTCAGTAGCTCTCTGGGTCTCAAAGCAATGCTTGCTCTCGCAGGAGGCTGGGAGCCGGCAGGGACCACGGGGGCCTTGAGGCTCCCCCATAGTCCCCAACATTCCAAAAGTGGGTGCCCTGGGTGGGACCAGGGCACTCACACTACAGACTGGGCCCCACAGGATGGGGTCCCCTGGGATGAATTCGGCCCCGGAGGAGGGCCAGGCGCCCCCTCCCTTGATTTAAAAAAAATATATTTAAAAAAAGAGGGGTAGGCCCCAGGGGATTGGGTTCCTGGGGCCAAAAATGGTCCAGGAAGGGGCCCCATCCATTTCAATTATAAAAAATAAAAGGACTGGCCCTGGGGGATAGGGTCCTGGGGGCTGAAATCGGCCTGGGACAGGGGCGCATCACACCCTCCTGGTTTTTAATAAAAACTTTTTTTCAAAGGGGGATGCCCCAGGGTATGTGGTCCACGGAGCCCTAAATGGTCCAGCGAAGGTGGGCACATGGCCCCTTTTCCTAAAGAAGAGAAAGAAAAAAAAGCCAACACCTCGCCGGAGGCCCCGCCCTCTTTCTCCACCACTCTGCAAACGCGCCTCCTGGCATGCTGCTGGCTGGAGGATGAAGTCCCCTTGGCTGCTGAGGGTCCTTAGGGCCTAACAAGACCTACTGTTACCTCCAGTAAGCCCCACACAATGGAATTACTGAGAGGTGGTCAGATGAAGTCCATTTGGATCCAGAGGGTCCTTGGGGCCCTAATATCCATTCTGTTACGTCCAGTAAGTTCCACAGAACACGATTGCTGTGAGGACCTCAAAGGCCACACCCCTTTCTTCACCACTCTACAAATGTGCCTCCTGGTGCAATAATGGTTGGGGGATAAATTCCTCTTGGATGCTGAGGAACCTTGGGGGCCAAGAAGCCCTCCTATTACCTCCAGTAAGTCCCTTACAGCAGGATTCCTGAGAGTTAGTTGGAGGCACAACCCCTTTCTCCACCACTCTACAAAAGTGACTACCAGTTAAAAAAACATAGCAATTCACTTAAAAAAACAAAGGTTACAGGGACATTATAGTTAGGAGATAGAATGCTATAGTTAGTCTCAGATCTCCTACGTACAAAACCAGTGAAATTCAGCAGTTATAGTTACCTGAGCTAACTATAACTTACACCCTAGGCAATGCACTGCTTATGACCTCACATATTACACCACTCATAACATGGTCAGGGACATCACTGATGACATCATATACATTATATATATATATTTTCATTCTTTTCCAACCGTGTGCCTATTCATCGTTGAGGAACACACTGCTTGTGATATGACGAGGGGTAAATCCAGACATTGAGAAAATTAATGGCCGATAGAAAAGAACGAATATAATCACTAAAGATGGACTGTGGTAATATCAGCTTTGAGTTTTTGTGTGGTACACCATGTCTTAGGAAAAACAACTATACAAAGTGGAATTGTGTTTTAACATGGAGATATCTCCAAGATATAGTGGACATGGACGTTTGGGATATAAATGACACACACAATATGGCGGCCGAAAAGAACTGTGTTTTGACATCAAAACGGCCTAGTCCTTCTATGACGCTGTGATTTGAATTGCCAATAAGAGGGCATGTTAATTTTGAAATTTTGTCTTTTTTTAGCGCTATCATTGAGAAAGGCATTATAGCCAAAACGCGTCTGAGCACTACTATTAAAAAAGAATGGAGAATATACCCTGTGAGTGCCTAGTGTTTTGCACATGAGCTTGATTTAATACATGAGTCCACCCTCACGATTGATGGCACCCGTCTTCAAAAGAGTTCGGCGGAATTAGGTGAATTCGGAGCGGTTTTATATATATATATATATATATATATATATATATATATATATATATATATATATATATATATATATACATACATACATACATACATAAATACATACTTACATACATACATACAAGCTTTAGTCCATCATGGGGAAGCACAAATTGACCCCGTATTGATTCACCTATTAAAACATATCTGCATTGTGGAACAAAAGCTCAGGTCTGCTGTCATATAAATGGAGATTGCAACCCCCTCTTTTTATATCAACAGGAGAGTAAGACAGGGATGCATTTAGCTCAATTGTTATTTCTAGTTTGCATAGATGCTCTTGAGTCAGAGCTTGTGACCAAAGGAAAATATGTTCTTAGAGTCAGGAACTGTGTAGTCCCTGTCCTACTCCATGCAGATGACGCGGTCTTAATTTCCCGTACAGCCAATAGCTTGCAGCTGCTCCTATATTTTTAATGGTCTTATGGAGGATCTAAACTTGAAAATGACAAATAGTGTTATACGGACCTAAAAAGACTCACTCACGACCACACAATATAGACAAAATCCCTATTTCCAAACTGCAGAGCTCTAACTACCTTGGGGCTTTGATGGTAGATGATCTGAGTTGGGATGAACTCCTGACCCAGAGAACCTGTAAACTTGAAGGGTCCATAGACGTAATTTTCAAGTTCTCCAAGAAACCTGGCCATAAGCCCATCAGGAATTAATCACCCAGTACAAGATTAAATGCCTCTCTCCTTGGGGACCTCTGGGGCCAGCGTTTGGGGAAACACTCCCTTTGGTAGCCTTCAAACAATCGAAAACAAATTTTTGTGCAGGCTGTTAGCAGCCCCTAGGAGCATGACCAGCCTTGTTACCCATTTGGAATCTGTTCTTCCTTTTTTGGAGCATGTAATTCAGGCTGCTCCATTGCTACTCTGGCTTAAGATCTGGTATTCAAAGCTAATGGTTATTGAAGATTGTTTAAGACAAGATCGTGTGACCTCCATTCCATGGTTAGTTTATGTTAAAAAGGATTTTTCTGACCATGGCCTGTCAAACTTCTTTCATTCCCCCAAACGAAATCGATAGTAGCTCAAAAAACATGGTGAAATCTCTCTTTTTTCATTACAGAAGCCAAGCTAGATTTGCTAAATGCCAATCTATGACCACAGTTTCATGATACCTAGATTAAAGCATGTAGAAGAAAAAGAACCATATCTTTTGTGGGTTTTGAACTCTAAACAAATATTTATCTGACCTGTTTTAGATTAAGCACCTTGCACTTTCTGGTAGCCTATCCCCCGCAGGGCACTTGGTTTCATATTTTACCTCCCTGCCCCTGTGATAGCACTTCTAAACAAACACTTACACATTTTATGTTTTTCTGTGTGTTTTATGCCAGCCCTAGATTTCAATTCTTACGCCCACTTTTGAGTACCTATGGTTCTGGTACATTTAATGTATGTTTGCAACACCTCCAACTTTTGTATCCGGGACTTTGTTGCTCAGCTGTCATATATTATGTCATACAAGCCCTTAGTATCAGAAGATCTGCAAACTATAATAATACCTTAGAAACAATAAAATGTTATCTTTTACCCCAGACTCGAGGCTTTGTTTATCATGTGATCAACATTTACAACCTTGTTTAAATCAGAATCCCATTGACTGTTATAATACGGTTGCATGATTGTATTATGAATAATTTTTAAAATCGTATTATATTCTGTGTTTTTAACTTATTTATCTGTATGTTTGTAACTACGTACCACTGATATTTTACCCTTATATGGCTTCAAGCCGAATAAAAGCATTTGACTGACTAAGTGATATATATATGTATATATATATATATATATACACACACACCCACAGTGTAATATGCTATTTATTTATTTGTTACCATTCTTAAGTGTGGGGAGAGCCCAGGAGTCACAAGAAGCATAAGCCAACCTAGATCACCACGCAATATGCACTTCAGGGAATTTTATTGGTCAAATTTATTGGCAAACAAAACCATAGAAATAGTGCCCTTAAATCCACAAGTTGCAGCCCTACATGGCTTGTTCATGGGATATTGTACACAAGTATTTTCACACTTTTTATTGCACAGTGTACTTCAAAATATCACTTCTGTTTTCCCCATGTGATTAATTGAAAATGTAGTCAATCAAATTATCAAGTGTCAATGTGAAGTTCAAATATGATCAAAAAATTCAAATAAGGAACCCACAACATCCCCTATGGCATTCGGTCAACTATAACTCATACCCTCGCCATGCAGTGCTAATTACCCCACATATTACATCACTCATGACATGTTCTATGTCATCATTGGTAATATCACTGCAACATTTGCAATAAAGTTATTGATGAGAAAATGGTGCATGGCAGGGGTGCAATTTATAGTTACCTTAGGCTCAAACCGCCAAATAGTAGAGACCCCGTAACGCTGAGATCAGAGGGTAATGATAGACTAAGAGAGTTACTGGGTTGAGCCATGATTATTCTGTTTGATATTGGCTGAACAGTCAGTTTATTAGGCACTTGGTGTATGAGCATCGTGTATGCTTGATATTGCATTTTCCTCAATACAACATAGAAAACAAATAATTGGTAAACTTGTTATTTTGTACGTTTAAAATGGCATGTTTTAACTGACATCGTACTGTTACTATAACATCTCTTCAGTGATAAATATATATATATATATATATATATATATCCCAGGTGGAAGAACAATACTTGCATATCCAAATCTTGGAAACCTCCTAGTGATTTGGAGGGACCCACCATATAATGCAAAAAGAATTCCTTCATTATTCAATGAATGGTAAAATAGAGAGCAATTGACTGCTTATAGTTTCTGTCAAATACATATTACTAATTTGTACGCAATGGTATGTGAACAAGTGATAATAGTGCAGACAATGCAGTGCTCAAAAAGTGAAACTATATTTACAACATATATGACATAAAATAATGTACAACTCCCTTGGTTTTTCACATAATTCATAATCATACATAGTGAAGTGCTGTAAAACAGCACACAGTCCCTATCAACATCACTTTGTGTATAAACCAAGAGGGAGCGGTTTGTTGACTTTTCAACCCCGTATGAATGTTACAGTCTCTTTAGGACAAAGTCATCCGACCACTGAACCTGCATACAATGTAGACAGAAACTGGACAAAATCCTCATTTCCAGATTTGAATATTGCTCTAACATGCAATGTATCCATATGTTCCCCCACTCACCAACATGTGAGTACTGATATGTGTCGAATGTAATCCACTGGATTTCCTTAGCAATGATCTCACAGCCTAAAGTGTATGAGATTAAAAGACAATTCAAATTACATGTCCATTATCCTAATTTACAACAACACCCCAAAGAGGTGCATAACCTTATTCATACGTCCAAATTATGATCTAAACATGCCCATCACAGTCACCGTCTGCAATCAGAAGCTATACAACATCAGCTGTGAATGTCACCATTAGCGAGAACCAAACATAAGAAAAACATTGTCAATGTTTGAGTTATTGCCAGGAAACTTTGCAGACCTTTTCTTTCTTCTACACTGGTTGATAATGTAAAGTTTTATGGTGATTAGCTAAGGGGGTGCAAAGAAAAAAACGGGTTCCAAAGCAAGTTTTTTCACCAATGCATTCTCCATAGATTTTTTAAGTAAAATGGCCGAACGCAGTTAAATGACATTTGGCAGGAATACAGATTAAGGTGTGGAAAGTGTCCGTTTTGTTATTTGATCTGAACTTGTTCAGCTCTTTTTAAGTAATAAGGGAAAAAATCTTAGTGATATATTGGGCTGTGGTATATAGCAGTACCTTCGCGGCATACCGCTGTACATGGCGATGATGAAGCACAATATTTTTGGTTAATCAAAACCCTTGTAAAATCAAAAGGTAGCCATATTATTTAGACCACACTTTTTCTTTTTGCTTATTGAAATGCAACTTATTGCTTTTTCTGTAATGTGTAGGAAGAAGTGAGGCAGTTTAACACCCTGTGAAGAGTTAGGGAAAAGTATTTTTATTGGTTTTTATATTTTTTTAAATGTTTACGATGTGCCATGGTACTTTCTCGAAATTATCTAGAAAGTACCGTGGTACTTATTGAAAAGTTAAAAAAAAATTATATATCACAAAAAGACATAATAAAGGGTGGCTTTTAAAAGAGCCTTTGTGTTTTTTTAAAAACATAATTATATATGTTTGTCAAGCCAGGTTTTTAGGTTTTAAATGAAAATATTGTTTCCATAGGTTGATAAATGTACACCATCACGACGATACAGTGCCTCATTGCAATTTTTTTCATTTAAATGAAAAATGGAAGAAATGTATGATCCCGAAGGAATGCTGACCCAGCCTAGTTCACATCTTCCAGTCTTTTCAAACTTAGCAGCATTTACAATATAACACTTCCACTTTTGTCTCTGACAAATATTTTAGAAAACAAAAAGTGTGTTTGGAAACATGGACATTGAGATGGAAAATGTCTCCGTCATCTCAATTTCCAATCTAACTCCACTTAAGTGTACTATATCATTGCCACAACAGTGGATAACTATAAAGTAGGGATGGTCACATTAAAAAAATGAGTAAAGTAGAGGAAGTAACTGATTCTATTTTAAACCTCTTTCACCAGTCAATGTTAGTTCAACTCCTTTCAAACCTTAAACATTTTCAACACCTACTTTCTTAGCATGCTGTCTGGCCCCAAAAAATAGAATTGTGCTCAACAAATCACACTCTAACCACCTTGCACATACTCTGCATACAAGAATAAGGAACATAGAGGCAGACAAACAAATATATTGCCAGTTAGATGTTTGGAAATTACGAACCTACATCTTACAAACAACTGAATCTTGACAATTATTGGGATAATACTAATGTTGCCCAATAATACCAAAAAACAATATGAGGTTAGAAATTAAACTCATCTGAAGCAATCTTCTTTAACAAGGTTTAGAAAGGCATTTGAAACACACATTTCTGGTCACATGACAATGAAAACAAATTGAAAACTAGATTAGAAATAAAATGAAAAAGTAAAGCATTATTTGATTGGTTAATAGCACACATCTGGCCATAAACACAGCCCAATAATAATAAATACCACCAACAACCAGAGAGGCTTTGCTGAGTCTTGGAATGCACTAAAGCTCTAGTTCTTCTTCAAAGTCATAACAGAAGAATTGAAAATGACACCTCAATACCTCCATCTATATATATTTCTACATAAAACAGGTGCCTGCCCACATTAAACACAATGCTTAAAACACAATACCTGTAGAAGCAAAACTGAAAATGTACTACAAAGAGAGTAGACAAAGAAATATTGAACAGAGTAAGGAGGGTGTCCAAAGACAAAGAACAGTGCCGGTAAGGCTACAATACATTTATGTATGTTTCAATAGAGTGTTAAAAATTATTAATACAAAGCAATTCACAATGAGTGCACTATTAACAGTTAGCTATTCCAACGAAGAAAATGATGCCTATTCAAGAAAATATACACTTTCACAAAACGAGGCAGCATTAGGAGTATGACTGCAAAGCATTATAAAACACATGCCCTGACAAATCTGCTTTAAACACTTCTGTTTATATGGAAAAAGGCAGAGAAACGTGTACAGAAACATTATGTTTAACATATTGTTTAAAAAGCATATAGGGCCTGATTACGATCACGGTGAGACCACCACCGACAGCCTGTCGGTGGTGGTCTCACCGGATCATAAGCATGTTTTCTGCCCCCCACATTAGGATGATGGGCGGAGGGGTGGCGGTCAGTGAGACCAACCGGCACAGATCCGATGGGCTCAAGGGGTCCGTCGGACCATCAGAGGGCACTCCGATCCCTACAATGGTGGCAGTGCCTGCCAGGCACTGGCATAGGGATTATGATGGCCCTCCCCACCAGCCGTTTCATGGCGGGTTACCCACCATGAAAAGGCTGACAAAAAGGGGCATTGGGGGCCCATAGCGGGCCCCCTTTTCCCCCTAGCCCTCAGTGTTGGGTTTTGGGGGGGCACCTATGATGCCCTCCTACATACCCCTGCACCATGTGACAGGCACCTCATGGTGTCTGCCACATAGTGAAGGCATATGCACGATGTGCAATTTTTGGACTGCGGTGTGTGCTGCAGCCAGCAGCACACGACGCAATACAAAAAATACACTTTGCGACTGCCTTTGTAGTCTCATTGTAATTCAGGGTGCGGGCCCGCCGACAGCTTGTCGGGCGTTCCCATCCCCAATATGATGACGGTCGGATGCAAGTCCGACCGCCATCATAATCAGCCCCTTCATGTCAAAGGAAAATTCTGCATTTTCATAATGAATTGAGTCAAATCACTTCAATGATTAATTTCAAAGTATAAAAAACATAAACTATGGAGGAAACAAGCAACACTAAACATTTGTAGTACTTTGTAGTGAATTTCTAAGGTTTTTTAAATGCTAATTTCCAACTATAACATCCCTGAAACCTGTGGTTTTTCCAGTGAATTTCAAAGGTTTTTTAAATGCTAATTTCTAACTATAACGTCCCTGAAACCTATGGTTTTTTCAGTGAAATTCAAAGGTTTTTTAAATGCTAATTTCTAACTATAACGTCCCTGAAACCTATGGTGTTTTCAGTGAATTTCAAAGGTTTTTTAAATGCTAATTTGTAACTATGCCTACAGAAGTAGGACATGTGCAGAAAGAGGCCTTGTTGCAAAGTCAACCTGTGCCCCCAACTTTTTTCTGACTGGTACTGGTGGTAACTGACTCTGAGTAACTAGGCCCGGAGCCAGTGCTATGCTGAAAGACACGTAGAATACAGTGAAAACACCTACATACTCTAGGGTACACTATGGGTTGGGGTACCCCTGTGATTGGCATGACCTCCCCTGTAAGGCCCCCCTAGTACATAATAGGGCAGGGGGACTAAAACTACCTCTAACTCAGAGGTGCAGAAAGAGGCAAGAGAAGTGCAGAAAGAAGCAACAGAGGTGCCGAAAGAGGCAAGAGAGGTGCAGAAAGAAGCAAGTGAAGTGCAGCAAGAGGCAAGAGAGGTATACAAAGAGGCAAGAGAGGTACAGAAAGAGGCAGGAGGGGTGCAGAAAGAAGGAAGAGAAGTGCAGAAAGAGGCAAGAGAATTGCTGAAAGAAGCAACAGGGGTGTAGAAAGAAGCAAATGGGGTGCAGAAAGAAGCCAGAGCAGTGCAGAAAGAACCAACAGAGGTGCAAAAAGAGGCAAGAGGGGTTCAGAAAAAGGTATGAGAGATGCACAAAGAGGCAAGAGAGGTACAGAAAGAGGCAGGAGGGGTGCAGAAAGAAGGAAGAGAAATGCAGAAAGAAGCAACAGAGGTGCTGATAGAGGCACAAAAGGTGCAGAAAGAGCAAGAGAAGTTCAGAAAGAACCAACAGAGGTACAGAAAGGCAAGAGAGGTGCATAAACAGGCAGGAAAGGTACAGAAAGAGGGAACAGGGGTGCAGAAAGGGGCAAGAGAGGTGCAGACAAAAAAAGAGGGGTACAGAAAGAGGCAAGAGGGGTGCAGAAAGAAGCAAGAGCAGTACAGAATGAACCAACAGAGGTCCAAAAAGAGGCAAGAGGAGTGCAGAAGGAGGTAGGAGAGGTCACAAAGAGGCACAAGAGGTACAGAAAGAGGCAGGAGGGGTGCAGAAAGAAGAAAGAGCAGTGCAGAAAGAACCAATAGAGGTGCAAAAAGAAGCAAGAGGGGTGCAGAAAAATGTATAAGAGGTGCACAAAGAGGCAAGAGAGTTACAGAAAGAGGCAGGAGGGGTGCAGAAAAAAGGAAGAGAAGTGAAGTGAAGAAAGAAGCTACAGAGGTGCTTAAAGAGGCACGAAGGGTGCAGAAAGAGCAAGAGAAGTGCAGAAAGAACCAACAGAGGTACAGAAAGAGGCAAGAGAGCTGCAGAAACAGGCAGGAAAGGTGTAGAAAGAGGGAACAGGGTTGCAGAAAGAGGCAAGAGAGGTGCAGAAAGAGAAAAGAGGGGTGCAGAAAGAGGCAAGAGGGGTGCAGAAAGAAGCAAGTGAGGTGTAGAAAGAGGCAACAGAGGTGCAGAAAGACGCAAGAAAGGTGCAGAAACAAGCAAAAGAAGTGCAGAAAGAGGCAAGAGAATTGCTGAATGAAGCAACAGAGATGTGGAAAGAAGCAAGAGAAGTGCAGAAAGAGGCAAGTGAGGCACAGAAAGAAGCAAGAGAGGTGCAGAAAGAAGCAAGAGAGGTGCAGAAAGAGGAAAGACAAGTGCTGAAAGAGAAAACAGCAGTGCGGAAAGAGACAACAGGGGTGCAGAAAGAAGCAAGAGAGGTGCATAAAGAGGCAATATTCGTGCAGAAAGAAGCACCAGAGGTGCAGAAGGAGGCAAGAGGGGTGCATAGAGAGGCAAGAGGGGTACAGAAATTTGCAAGAGAGGTGCAGAAAGAAGCAATAGCAAAGCAGTAAGAAACAACAGAGGTACAGAAGGAGGCAAAAGGGGTGCAGAAAGAGGGAAGAGCAGTGCAGAAAGAACCAAGAGACGTGCAGGAAAAGGGAAGAAGGGTGCAGAAAGAGGCACAAGGGGTGCAGAAAGAAGGAAGAGAAGTGCAGACAGAAGCAACAGAGGTGCTGAAAGAGGCACGAAGCGTGCAGAAAGAGGCAAGAGAAGTGCAGAAAGAAGCAACAGAGGTAAAGAAAGAGGCAAGAGTGGTTCAGAAAGAGAGAAGAGAGGTGTAGAAAGAGGTAAGAGAGTTGTACAGAGGGTAGATGGGTGCAGAAAGAGGCAAGAGGGGTACAGAAAGAACAAGTAAGGTGCAGAAAGAGGCAAGAGAGGTGCAGAAAGAGGCAAGAGAGGTGCAGAAACAGGCAAGAGAAGTGCAGACAGAGGCAAGAGAATTGCAGAAAGAAGCAACAAAGGTGTAGAAAGAAGCAAGAAAAGTGCAGAAAGAGGCAAGTGAGATGTAGAAAGAGGCAAGAGAGGTGCAGAAAGAGGGAAGACGAGTGCAGAAAGAGACAATAGGGGTACAGAATAAAGCAAGACAGGTGCAGAAAGAAGCAGGGGAAGTGCAGAATGAAGCAACAGGGATGCAGAAAGAGGCAAGAGAAGTGGAGAGGTGTGGTGCAGCGGCCAGGGCAGCTGACTTCGGAGCACAGGGTTCACGGTTTGATCCCCGGCTCCGGTGGCAGCTCAGCTCAGCACCATGTGACTCTGGGCAATAGCTCACTTAATTTCCACTCTGGCCCCCAGCGCCTTGAGACCCGTAAGGGTGAGTAGCTGCGCTATATAAAAACGGACTTACTTTTTTTTTTTTTTATAGAAGTGCAGAAAGAAGCAACAGAGGTGCAGAAGGAGGCAATAGAACTGCAAAAAGAGGCAAGAGGGTTGCAGAAACAGGCAAGAGAGGTGCAGAAACAGGCAAGAGAGGTGCAGAAAAAAGGAACAGGGGTGCAGAAAGAGGCAAGAGAGGTGCAGAAAGAGGCAAGAGGAGTGCAGAAAGAAGCAACAGAAGTGCAGAAAGAAGCAAGAGAAGCGCAGAAAGAAGCAACAGAGGTGCAGAAAGAGGCAAGAGGTGTGCAGAAAGAGTCAAGAGAAGTGCAGAAAGATGCAACAAAGGTGCTGAAAGAGGCAAGAGGAGGGCAGAAAGAATGAAGAGGGGTGCAGAAAGAGGCACAAGGGGTGCAGAAAGAAGCAAGAGATATGCAGAAAGAGGGAAGAGGGGTGCAGAAAGAGGCTTGAGGGATACATAAAGAAAGAAGAGAGGTGCAGAAAGAAACAAAAGAAGTGCAGAAAGAAGGAACAGAGGTGCAGAAAGAGGCAAGAGGGGTGCAGAAAGAGGGAATAGGGGTGTGAAAGAGGCCTGAGGGGTGCAGAAAGAAGCAAGAGGGGTGCAGAAAGAAGCAAGAAAGGTGCAGCAAGAAACAAAAGAAGTGCAGAAAGAAGCAACAGAGGTGCAGAAGGAGACGAGGGGAGCAAAAAGAGGGCAGAGGAGTACAGAAAGAGGCACAAGGGTTGCAGAAAGAAGGGACAGAGGTGCAGAAAGAGGCAAGAGAAGTGCAGAAAGAAGCAACAGAGATGCAGAAAGGGCATTGAGGGGTGGAGAAAGAGGCAAGAGGGGTACAGACAGAGGAGTGCAGAAAGAGGGAAGAGGGGGTGCAGAAAGAGGGAAGAGGGGTGCAGAAAGAGGCACAAGGGGTGCAGAAAGAAGCAAGACAGGTGCAGAAAGAAGCAAGAGAAGTATATAAAGAAGCAACAGAGATGCAGAAAGGGGGAAGTGGGGAGGAGAAAGAGGCAAGAGGTATACAGAAAGAAGCAAGAGAGTTGCAGAAAGAAACAAAAGAAATGCAGAAAGAAGGAACAGGGATGCAGAAAGAGGCAAGAGGGGAGCAGAAAGAGGGAAGAGGGGTGCAGAAAGAGGCACAAGGGTTGCAGAAAGAAGGGACAGAGGTGCAGAAAGAAGCAAGAGAAGTGCATAAAGAAGCAAAAGGTGCAGAAAGAGGGATGAAGGGAGGAAAAAGAGGCAAGAGAAGTGCAGAAAGAAGCAACAGAGATGCAAAAAGGGGAACAGGGGTGGAGAAAGTGGCAAGAGGGGTACAGAAAGAAGCAAAAGAGGTGCAGAAAGAAACAAAAGAAGAGCAGAAAGAAGTAACAGGGGTGCATAAAGAGGCAAGAGGCAAGAGGGGTGCAGAAAGAGGTAAGAGGGGTGCAGAACAAGGGAAGAGAGGTGGAGAAAGCAGCAACAGAGGTGCAGAAAGAGGGAAGAGGATTGGAGAAAGAGGCAAGAGGGGTGCAGAAAGAAGCAACAGAGGTGCAGAAAGAGGCAAGAGGTGTGCAGAAAGAGTCAAGAGAAGTGCAGAAAGATGCAACAAAGGTGCTGAAAGAGGCAAGAGGAGGGCAGAAAGAATGAAGAGGGGTGCAGAAAGAGGCACAAGGGGTGCAGAAAGAAGCAAGAGATATGCAGAAAGAGGGAAGAGGGGTGCAGAAAGAGGCTTGAGGGATACATAAAGAAAGAAGAGAGGTGCAGAAAGAAACAAAAGAAGTGCAGAAAGAAGGAACAGAGGTGCAGAAAGAGGCAAGAGGGGTGCAGAAAGAGGGAATAGGGGTGTGAAAGAGGCCTGAGGGGTGCAGAAAGAAGCAAGAGGGGTGCAGAAAGAAGCAAGAGAGGTGCAGAAAGAAACAAAAGAAGTGCAGAAAGAAGGAACAGAGGTGCAGAAAGAGGCAAGTGGAGTGCAGAAATAGGGAAGAGGGATGCAGAAAGAGGCACAAGGGGTGCAGAAAGAAGCAAGAAAGGTGCAGAAAGAAACAAAAGAAGTGCAGAAAGAAGCAACAGAGGTGCAGAAGGAGACGAGGGGAGCAAAAAGAGGGCAGAGGAGTACAGAAAGAGGCACAAGGGTTGCAGAAAGAAGGGACAGAGGTGCAGAAAGAGGCAAGAGAAGTGCAGAAAGAAGCAACAGAGATGCAGAAAGGGCATTGAGGGGTGGAGAAAGAGGCAAGAGGGGTACAGACAGAGGAGTGCAGAAAGAGGGAAGAGGGGGTGCAGAAAGAGGGAAGAGGGGTGCAGAAAGAGGCACAAGGGGTGCAGAAAGAAGCAAGACAGGTGCAGAAAGAAGCAAGAGAAGTATATAAAGAAGCAACAGAGATGCAGAAAGGGGGAAGTGGGGAGGAGAAAGAGGCAAGAGGTATACAGAAAGAAGCAAGAGAGTTGCAGAAAGAAACAAAAGAAATGCAGAAAGAAGGAACAGGGATGCAGAAAGAGGCAAGAGGGGAGCAGAAAGAGGGAAGAGGGGTGCAGAAAGAGGCACAAGGGTTGCAGAAAGAAGGGACAGAGGTGCAGAAAGAAGCAAGAGAAGTGCATAAAGAAGCAAAAGGTGCAGAAAGAGGGATGAAGGGAGGAAAAAGAGGCAAGAGAAGTGCAGAAAGAAGCAACAGAGATGCAAAAAGGGGAACAGGGGTGGAGAAAGTGGCAAGAGGGGTACAGAAAGAAGCAAGAGAGGTGCAGAAAGAAACAAAAGAAGAGCAGAAAGAAGTAACAGGGGTGCATAAAGAGGCAAGAGGCAAGAGGGGTGCAGAAAGAGGTAAGAGGGGTGCAGAACAAGGGAAGAGAGGTGGAGAAAGCAGCAACAGAGGTGCAGAAAGAGGGAAGAGGATTGGAGAAAGAGGCAAGAGGGGTGCAGAAAGAAGCAACAGAGGTGCAGAAAGAAGCAAGAGTTGTGCAGAAAGATGCAACAGAGGAGCAGAAAGAGGCAAGAGAGGTTGAGAAAGCAGCAACAGAGGTGCAGAAAGAGGGAAGAGCGGTGAAGAAAGAGACAAGAGAGGTGCAGAAAGACGCAACAGAGGTGCAGAAAGAGGGAAGGGGATTGGAGAAAGAGGCAAGAGGGGTGCAGAAAGAAGCAACAGAGGTGCAGGAAGAAGCAAGAGTTGTGCAGAAAGATGCAACAGAGGTGCAGAAAGAGGCAAGAGAGGTTGAGAAAGCAGCAACAGAGGTGCAGAAAGAGGGAAGAGCGGTGAAGAAAGAGACAAGAGGGGTGCAGAAATAAGCAAGAGAGGTGCAGAAAGTAACAAAAGAGGGCAGAAAGAAGGAACAGAGGTGCAGAAAGAGGCAAGAGGAGTGCAGAAAGAGAAGAGGGGTGCATAAAGAGGCACAAGGGGTGCAGAAAGAAGCAAGAGAAGTACAGAAAGACACAAGATAAGTGCAGAAAGAAGCAACAGAGATGCAGAAAGAGAGAAGAGGGGTGGAGAAAGAGGCAAGAGAAGGGCAGAAAGAAGCAACAGACATGCAGAAAGGGGGAAGAGGGGTGGAGGAAGAGGCAAGAGGGGTGCAGAAAGAAGCAAGAGAGGTGCAGAAAGAATCAAAAGAAGTGCAGAAAGAAGGAACAGTTGTGCCGAAAGAGGCAGGAGGGGTGCAGAAAGAAGGAAAAAGGATGCAGACAGAGGCAAGAGAGGTGCCGAAAGAGGCAAGAGGGGTGTACAAAGAAGCAAGTGAGGTGCAGAAAGAGGCAACAGAGGTGCACAAAGTGGCAAAAGATGTGCAGAAAGTAGAAGAGATGTGCAGAAAGAGGCAAGAGAAGTGCAGAAAAAGAAAGGTACAGAAAGAAGCAACAGAAATGCAGAAAGAGGCAAGAGAGGCGCAGAAAGAATCAAGAGTGGCATTCACACCATTAGTACCAATTTAACACCCACATTTAGCAATAAGTAACAGGTGACCATTCTAGCTTTACAAAGGGCCTTCCACCACGCTGTAACACTTATTGCTGCAATTTTGGTAACGTTTGAGCTAGAAACAAGGTTTTTTTTGTTCAAATCTGCAGATTATGCAGTAAATGATGGATTAAGTGGCAAATGCGGAAAATGTATAATTGTGCGTAAGTTGGTGCAGCCAAACAGTTGCATAATTCCAGTGGCCCTGCTCATACCTCTGACTAGGTCCAGAAGTGCTCCTCAGTGATTCCTTCTTTTCTTTGTCTCATTGAGTTCATAGTTTAGCTTCTATGGAAACGAGGAAGACTAAACCTGAGGTTGCCACACCACAACACAGACTACCATACCACATAATTACTCTCCATAACACATAATCCCACTCTACATAATTCCTATACACTAAATACCACATACTTTCTATCCACATAATTTCACTGCACAACATACCACATAATTCCACTACACACAACCTACATCCACTCCACTCCAAGAAACATTAATAAAACACTTTTAGATTTACAACGCTAATAGCTCTAACTCTTGGAAATGCGAGACCTATTACATTACAAATGCTTCTTTAACTGGTAGTCGCATTTGGAGAGTGGTGGAGAAATGGGGCTGGGCCTCCAACCAGCGCTCAGGAATTGTGCTGCGTTGGACTTACAGGAGGTACCAGGAGGGCTACTTGGGCGCCAAAGTCCCTCAGGAGTAAAGTGGACTTCATCCCCCAACCCGTAGTGTGCCAGGAGGCGCGTTTGTAAAGTGATGGAGAAAGGGGGCCGCGGCCTCTGAAGACCTGTTAGCAATCTCACTGTGTGGGACTTACTGGAGGTAACAGGAGGGGCATTCGGCCCCCAAGGACATCTTTGGGGGCCAGCTACCCCTCCTATTATCTCTAGTAAGTCCCACACAACAGGATTGCTAAGTTCTCATAGCAGGCCATGCCCCCTTTTCCCACCACTCTGCAAACACGCCTCCTGACATGCTCTTGGTTGGGGGATGAAGTCCCCTTGCCTCCTGAGGGTCCCTGGGGGCCAATTAGCCCTCCTGTTTTCTCTAGTAAGCCCCACACAGCTGGATTGCTGAGAGTAGTCCGAGGCCACGCCCCCTTTTTACACCACTCTGCAAGCGCGCCTCCTGGCTCGCTGCTGCTCTGGGGATGAAGTCCACTTCAGTCCTGAGGTCCTCAGGACACAAGAGGACCTCATTGCCCCACCAGCAGTGCGCCAAGAGGCATGTTTGTAGAGTAGTATAAAAATGGTTGTGGCCTTGGAGCACCTCTCAGCAATCCCACTGTGTGGGGATTACTGGAGGTACCTGGTGGTCTAGTTAGCCCCTAAGGACCCTTAGGATTGAAGGGAACTTAATCCCCCAATTCAGAACGCGCCAGGAGGCACGTTTACAGAGTGGCGCAGAAAGGGGGTGGGGCCCCCGGCAAGAAGGCGGCTGTTCTTTCTTTTTGTTTTGTTAGTAGGGGGGATGTGTGGCCCCCCTTCTCTTACTATTTTTTGGGGACCCCATCCCCCAGGGCCTGGCCAGCCTTTTCTTGTTTTTTGGAGGGGGGCCCACGTGGCCCCCCTCCTGGGCCACTTCTGGCCACAGGGACCCCATCCCCTGGGGCCTGGCCGGCCTTTACTTTTTTTTATTTAAGAGGGGGCCATGCGGCCCACCTCTTGAGGCTATTTATGACCCCAGTGACCCCATGCCCGGGGGCCTGGCCAGCCTTGTTTTACTTTTTTTTTTGGAGAGGGCCACGTGGCCCCCCTCCTGAGGCCAATTATGGCCCCTGGGACCCCTTCCCCAGGGCCGGCCTTCCGTTTAAAAAACAAAAACAAAAAAAAATTGGAGGGGAGCTGAGTGGCCCCCCTCCCAGGCCACTCCTGGCCCCGGGGTCCCATCCCCCGGGGCCTTGCCTCAGTGGTGGGGACCATGGGGGGAGCCCCACTGCCCCCATGGTCCCAGCCGGCTCCCTGCCTCCTGCGGGAGCCGGCATTGCTTTTGGGCAAGGGGAGCCCAAAAGCAATTCTGCTTTGCTTCTTGGAAGAGAGCAAGAGGGAGGTGGTGGTCCCTAGGGCTTTGGGGGGCTGCAAGGCCCCCACAAATAATTAATGAAAGCCCCGGGGAGGTGGCGGTCCCCGGGACAGCGTGGGGCGGGCAGGAGCCCCTCCCAAGCATTTTTAAAAAAAGCCCCGAGAGGTGGTGGTCCCCAGGGCTGTAGCGGGCCGCATGCCCCTGCATGTAATTATCTAAGCCCTGGGGAGGTGGCGGGCCCCCGATAATTAATTGGGCATTGCCCTCGGGACCTGGCCCACCCAGGGGCTTATAGAAAACGAAGCGCGAAGCACCCAGCGCAAATTTTGACAATTAAAAAAAAGATATGCTTTTTATGGCCCTGGGTGTCGTAGTGGGACCCCCTGAGCAGGCCAAGGGCTCAGGGTGTTTCTACCCCGCCCCCTTTTCTTCATTTTTTACCTTTTTTTTACCTTTTTCTTGTGACTCGGTGCTGAGTCAGAGGATGGCTGCCAACACATTCTGGTTTGGAGTGTTGGCAGCCAATCAGAATGAAGCTCGTGCTCGGGAGGGTTCGCAAATCTTTCTCGGTGCTCAGATATTGAGATTTTTTTCTTTTAATTTCTCAGCAACTACTGAACGGATTTACACCATTTAAAAAAATGGTCGCTTTCTGAACCACGAGCTACCTTTTTGCCAAATTTGGTGTAATTCCGTTCAGCAGTTCGGGCTGTAGCCGTGTATAAAGTTCCTATGGAAATTAACATGGGGAAAACGTGTTTTGGGACCCCCCTTTTTTCTCGGCTCCCGCTTGACGAATCACCCCGAAACTTTCAAGACAGGAGCTGACCTGAGCGAACCATTGGTTTTGAAAATTTCGAGAAGATTCGTCAAACTGCGCTAAAGCTATTGGCAAAAGAAAAAAAGCTTTTTGAATAGAAACAAGGTCCTAACTATAACTACCTACTGGCGTCTGCCAGTACGTAATATATATTGTTCAAACCATGTAAATAGCCTCCTCAGCATATAGATGAATATATAAATAGTTTTTTTGTATATATATTAACTTGAAAAAACCCTTAAAAAACCCAGGAAAATGATATATCTTAGTGTGTTTTTTTTAAATATTTGCATATTTGCACTTATGTAAACATAGCACTTTTTAGCACTTTGCACATTATTGCGTAATTTTGCACATAGACACACATAGGCACCTTTAGGAGGTGAATTATGAGGATACTGTTGCTAAAATAAAAAGCAGACTAGGATGTACCGTCCCATGTGGACTCAATATATGCCATACTTGATTGCATTTACTTACTGTGACAAATGTTAAATACTGTGACTCTATATAGGACCAGTCTTAGGGCATTTATGCTGAGATATGAATCATATGACTGTGAATAGATGATATTAGAATGGGGCCTAGTAATAATTGTGGTTTTAAATGCATATTTATTCAATTATTTATATATATTTAAATATTTATATATGTTCAATGAATAATTTAGGATTGTCACGTAATTTAGATGCACGCCATACCTGACATAAGTATGTTCTTATTGGCCTTTAAAATGATGTAAGTTTCGGAATAAGGGTGTATACAACTATACACACAAACTCTGATTGAGTGTATATGTATATTTTTTGTTAAAATGGAACATCTTGGCTAAACAATATCAGATGATATTAGAAAGTTGCATACCTTGTTGTAGAGAAGAAACTAAGATTTAAATATTAGCAACAGTCTTTCTTCCATGTTGGTTGGGGTCACATAATATACAAATTAAATGAAAAAACGTTTAAATTGTCTCACCGCAAGCCATTTTCGCATGTGATCAAGGCCGTTTTACCGGCCGAAACGCGTCATGACTAAGATGAGAGGAAATTAAAAGTTTTATTGCACAAGCAAGAGGAGTTCGAGCATTCTTTCTCGCCGTTTCGGAGGTTAAGGGGTGCAGCACAATTGGATTTGATATAAATATATATATATATTCACTGAAAAAACCATAGGTTTCAGGGGCGTTATAGTTAGTTGGACATTTCACTCATACAAAACCATAGAAATTCCCCCGTTATAGTTAGTTCAGCTAACTATAACTCGCGCGCTCCGCAATGCACTGCTGATGACGTCACATATTACATCACTCATGACATGGTCAGTGACATCACTCATGACATCACTCATGACATCACTCATGACATCACTGATGACATCTCAAATGACATCACTGATGACATCATCCTTGTGATAGAGTGGCAGACCTCCTCTCACCCTAATATAACCTTTGATACACACACTCAAAAATACAAACTACCATTTTCAAAACAATGGACATACCGATACCAATTACAACACACCTATTCAGTAATTCCAAGATCTACACACACATCCGCTCATTCACCAACAGTCCCTATACAGTCACTCATACATGTACTCACACATCATATGTACTCATACACCTATACATCCTGTTACACACCGCCACTCATCCATAGAGTTACTCACACACATAGTCACACATGCAAACAAAGTATCAAACATCCATTTACTTGCATATACAGTTATACACACACTACCACACTTACTTCTACAGAAACTTACACATACTTACTCTCTTAAACAATCACTTATAGAAACACCTACTTATTTGTACAGGAACTCTTCCAATCTCTCACTCTCACATATACTCACTTATATACACCAATACTCACATATACTAGTTTAAAACATATGTAGTTACTCATAAAGACACTATTGAGACAGTCATTCACTCACTAACACACCCATACACATACTCATCCACCTATACAGTTCTGCACACATGCTGTCTTCAACACATACAAACAGTGAGTCACTCATTCATGCATCTATGCACTAAGTAATACCCCCACCGAACCATACAGACACTCAGACACTCATACTGATACTCAAAAAAACAACTAATAACCCATATAGACACTCATGTAGCTACTCACCAACCCATGCAGCCACTTATACACAAAGTGAGAGACTGATACAGATATTTTCATATTTAAACATTACTCACTAACCCATGTATTCACTAAGATACACTTAGTCAGTTATACAATCAATTTTACAAAAAAAAATCATCCATTTAGACACTTATATACCCATTTATTCTTCCATCGACCTTGAGATATACATATATAAAACATATTTAATTTTCAGAAAAACACACATTCACTGGATGATGTCATCAGTGATGTCATCAGTGATGTCATTTGAGATGTCATCAGTGATGTCATGAGTGATGTCACTGACCATGTCATGAGTGATGTAATATGTGACGTCATCAGCAGTGCATTGCGGGACGTGCGAGTTATAGTTAGCTGAACTAACTATAACGGGGGAATTTCTATGGTTTTGTACGAGTGAAATGTCCAACTAACTATAACGCCCCTGAAACCTATGGTTTTTTCAGTGAATTTCTAAGGTTTTTTAAATGCTAATTTCTAACTATAACGTGCCTGAAACCTATGGTTTTTTCAGTGAATTTCTAAGGTTTTTTAAATGCTAATTTCTAACTATAACGTGCCTGAAACCTATGGTTTTTTCAGTGAATATATATATATTTATTATACTATGTATACATGTGAAAATGTCTCGGTCCCCTGTTTGCCTCGGTGGCATGGAAAAAATGGGTGGAACTGACGTCAGCACGCCGACGAGGTCCTCTTATGGCTCCGATGACGTCATACGGTGTCGCGAGCGGAGCCGTGCTTGTTGACGTGGGAGAGCTAGGAAAGAATTTCCGTGGAATGCTGGTGCAGGGGATATTCACCTAAGTGTTCAGGCTAGTCCTTTGGGAGCAACTGTTTATGTTGCCACTCCAGAAACCGAAACCAGTGATCCGAGGGCAGAGGCCCTGCAGATGGCACACGAGGTGGGGTGCCCAGTCGTGTGCACCGGCGGGGCAGCGAAGTGACAAGCACCACAACCCACAAAAAAGGTAACAAGGGCACTGAATAACACAGGATCTTCTCTTTGTATCTGGCAGAAACAACGAAGTTAAAATGCCCTAGTACCAAAATGTAGAATTAGTGCTACAACGGTCTTCAAGAGGACCTGCGATGCCGCTTCTGCCTCCCGTACCCTGGAGGCGGCACATGGGTCACGCGGTACGGTCATACTGCGGTGGGACGCACACTCGTTGACCTCTCATGGCACTGCTCCACACTTCAGGGAGGACGCTTTCCATTAGCTATGTTTTCTGATGACATGTCGCGCCGGCCCCGTCCAACAACAGAACTCCTTTAGATCCAAACAGACTCTTCCAGTCTCTCACCGCAAGTGAAACCAGGCCACGCGGACACTTTCACAATGCAACAGCCAAGAATGCACTTTTCGGTAAAAAAAACACATTCCTTCCTCCTAATTAATCAAATAAACGTCTCACTGAAGAACAGGGGCCAGCTTCGATCAGTAAACAGCCGTCACAACGACTTTTTTACTTTGCGATACTATTACAATGCATGCATTACCACCCATGCGTTGTACATCACGAAGTCATTACTACGCATTTTTTAGAACGCATGGTCATTTACCACGCATGCCTTTACAACGAATTTTGTTGTAAAGGTATGTATGGTAAATGACCATGCGTTCTAAAAAACATGTAGACGATCCATGTCGTTGTAAGGAAGGAGAGGCTGTTCCGTTTCCTCACAACAACGTGCACCGCCCCTCAGAGATTACGTGAAGCAGGAACCACGAGGAGAGAGGAACCATGAGGAGTGAGAGGTAAGGGGGATTGGGCATGGGGTGGGGGTTTCTTTTCTAGGGTTTAGGGTAGTGCAGTGGTGTTTGGGTGGTGTAGGGGGTCATGCTGGGGGTAGTGTTTTAGGGTTTAGGGTAGTGCAGTAGTGTAGGGGGTCGTGCTGGTGGTAGTGTTTTAGGGTTTAGGGTAGTGCAGTGGTGTATGGGTAGTGTAGGGGGTCGTGCTGGGGTAGTGTTTTAGGGTAGTGCAGTGGTGTTTGAGTAGTGTATGGGGTCATGCTGGTGGTAGTGTTTTAGGGTTTAGGGTAGTGCAGTGGTGTTTGTGTAGTGTAGGGGGTCATGCTGGGGGTAGTGTTTTATGGTTTAGGGTAGTGCAGTGGTGTTTGGGTAGTGTAGGGGTCGTGCTGGGGGTAGATTTAGGGTTTATGGTAGTGCAGTGGTGTTTGGGTAGTGTAGGGAGTCGTGCTGGGGGTAGTGTTTTAGGGTTTAGGGTAGTGCAGTGGTGTTTGTGTAGTGTAGGGGTTGTGCTCGGGGTAGTGTTTTAGGGTTTATGTTAGTGCAGTGGTGTTTGGGTAGTGTAGGGGGTAGTGCTGGGGTAGTGTTTTAGGGTTTAGGGCAGTGCAGTGGTGTTTGTGTAGTGAAGGGGGTCATGCTGTGGGTAGTGTTTTAGGGTTTAGGGTAGTGCAGTCGTGTTTGTGTAGTGTAGGGGGTCGTGTTTTAGGGTATAGGGTAGTGCAGTGGTGTTTGGGTATTGTAGGGGGTCATGCTGGGGTTAGTGTTTTAAGGTTTAGGGTAGTGCAGTGGTGTTTGGGTAGTGTAGGGGGTCGTGCTGGGGGTAGTGTTTTAGGGTTTAGGGTAGTGCAGTGGTGTTTGTGTAGTGTGGGAGGTCATGCTGGGGGTATATTTAGGGTTTAGTGTAGTGCAGTGGTGTTTGGGTAGTGTAGGGAGTTGTGCTGGGGGTAGTGTTTTAGGGTTTAGGGTAGTGCAGTGGTGTTTGGGTAGTGTAGGGAGTCGTGCTGGTGGTAGTGTTTTAGGGTTTAGGGTAGTGCAGTTATGTTTGGGTAGTGTAGGGTGTCGGGCTGGGGGTAGTGTTTTAGCACTAATTTTTCTTTCTACAGCACTAACCATCATTTCTATGACAAAATGAACCCCCTCATTTTGTTCCTTTTTAAATTAAATGTTTTAAGAGTTACCAGTTTATTCCAATCAAGATGGCTTCAGGTGTGCCATACTTTTGTCATAAGTAAGACTGTTAGCGCTCTAGTTGTTCTTTAGAACACTCTGGGAAGCTGCAGTAGAACACAAAGGCATCAACTGACAGGCTGCTCCTGTTGAAATATAACAGGAAGATATTTGAGATCACACTTGAAACATGTCCTAATTTTTCTTTCTACAGCACTAACCATAATTTCTATGGCAAAATGAACCCCCTCATTTTGTTCCTTTTTAAATTAAATGTTTTAAGTGTTACCAGTTTATTCCAATCAAGATGGCTTCAGGTGTGCCATACTTTTGTCATAAGTAAGACTGTTAGCGCTCTAGTTGTTCTTTAGAACACTCTGGGAAGCTGCAGTAGAACACAAAGGCATCAACTGACAGGCTGCTCCTGTTGAAATATAACAGGAAGATATTTGAGATCACACTTGAAACATGTCCTAATTTTTCTTTCTACAGCACTAACCATAATTTCTATGACAAAAGGAACCCCATCATTTTGTTCCTTTTTAAATTAAATGTTTTAAGTGTTACCAGTTTATTCCAATCAAGATGGCTTCAGGTGTGCCATACTTTTGTCATAAGTAAGGCTGTTAGCACTCTAGTTGTTCTTTAGAACACTCTGGGAAGCTGCAGTAGAACACAAAGGCATCAACTGACAGGCTGCTCCTGTTGAAATATAACAGGAAGATATTTGAGATCTCACTTAAAACATGTCCTAATTTTTCTTTCTACAGCACTAACCATAATTTCTATGGCAAAATGAACCCCCTCATTTTGTTCCTTTTTAAATTAAATGTTTAAAGTGTTACCAGTTTATTCCAATCAAGATGGCTTCAGGTGTGCCATAATTTTGTCATAAGTAAGACTGTTAGCGCTCTAGTTGTTCTTTAGAACACTCTGGGAAGCTGCAGTAGAACACAAAGGCATCAACTGACAGGCTGCTCCTGTTGAAATATAACAGGAAGATATTTGAGATCTCACTTAAAACATGTCCTAATTTTTCTTTCTACAGCACTAACCATAATTTCTATGGCAAAATGAACCCCCTCATTTTGTTCCTTTTTAAATTAAATGTTTTAAGTGTTACCAGTTTATTCCAATCAAGATGGCTTCAGGTGTGCCATACTTTTGTCATAAGTAAGGCTGTTAGCACTCTAGTTGTTCTTTAGAACACTCTGGGAAGCTGCAGTAGAACACAAAGGAATCAACTGACAGTCTCTGCCCTTGTTGGATGTACATGTTTTACTGAGAATGTCAGACTTCATTCTCACATGACTGAGAAAGATAATGTGAATTTACAGAAAATATGCTCTCATTTTAGCTTCTGGAGCACTTTCTAAAACTGTATGGGACAAGCATGTGAAAATAGTTCTCTCAAACATGATTCATGATATCCCAGCAGAAGGTTTTTCACAGGGTAAAATCACCTTAGAACACACCACAATTCCTGAAATTAGTATGGTACCATCAACAAATGAATTCTTTTTTTTAAGTTCAAGAGAAAGTTTATTGAGGTAAGAAAAACAGGAAAAAAAAAAAAAGAAGAAATCCACAAGAGTAGGTCAAATTGTACATCATCATCTCATTACAAAAATTGGTACTAACAAAACGTATAGGATTGTAACAATACATACTTCAAAATAAAGTGCAATATACAAAGAATAAACCATGAGTTTAACTAATAATACAGAAAGACACAGGAATGATCAGGGGAATCATGGAGGTTTAAGGACCTCTTGTCTGGATATTAACTGTAGATTGAAACGTTTGGCATTAATATCAATAAATGATGTTACAGGTGACCATAGATTTAAGCGTTTTGTTGCTAGGGAGAGGGGATGGACAAAAGAAGTGTCTAACCGGTGGTTATAGCAAACTGCGTTCCACCAAGCTTGGTATGAAATATTTGAGGAGTCCTTCCAATTCGTTGTAATTTGTTGGAAAGCTACCGCTAATAACAAATCAATGATGTGGACATTTAATAAATGCAAATTCCAAATAGGGGCAAGGCTTCCCAGAAACACATGAACATAGGAAAATGAAAAATTGGTGTCGAAAAAGGAGTTGATTTGTGACCAAACTCGTAACCAAAATTCGTGAACGTGAGGGCATGAAAACAACATATGGAATAAGTCAGCACTTGGACATGAGCAAGTCCAACAGGTATTCGGTACTGAGGGGAATTGATTGCTTAATTTATCAGGGGAAAACAATAGTTTATTGTATATAAAAAATAGTGTTTGCGTTGTATTCGCAGCTCTAGAAGATTTACGTATCTTAGTCCAAATCTTGTCCCATAGAAGAACTGACCAGGACCTCTTCAACTCATCCTCCCAAGCCATTTCCACCTTAGTCTTCAATCTTTCTCCTTTAAAAGCATGTAGGTGTGAGTAAAGAGTTGAAGCCTTAGGTTGAGTACATAGTAAAGCATGGAGATTATGAGAAGGGTTAGGGGTATGGGTGTCAGTTGACGTGCCCAACAGTTTAGTAGACAACTCGAGTATCGCATTCTTGAGAAGGTTATATTTGGGAAGGGAGTATTTGCACAAATTGAAGGATGCCTTAAGTTGTGGAAAGGACATAAACTCTGAGTGAGAGAACAATTGGTGAATCCAGACCAATCCTTTTTGGTACCACGATTTCCAGTAAAAAGGTTTATTGCGGATTAACAGAGATTTATTATTCCAAATTGTTGACTTGAGGAATGCATCATAACTTGCTAGTGCAGGGGAGGAGCTCGATCCCAGCATCTAGGATGTGAGTTTGAATATGGGAGTTGACAAGGATTGTGGTTTACGTGTGAATGCAAGGTATTCCTGAAAAGTGAAGGGATATAGAAGTTGGCTCTCAAGTAAAGTCCACAAAGGGCAATCGTCCATGGACTCAGCAAGCCAGCATGCGGCCTGGCGTAATAGGAAAGACTTGTGATAAGTGGAAAAGTCGGGAAAATTGACTCCTCCTTCAGATTTAGGTCGAGTCAATCTAGCTAGTGACATACGGGGCTTCTTATTATTCCAGAGAAAAGAAGAGAGGATTGTATTAATCTTTTTAAAGAATTTGGCAGAGATCGGTATAGGAATATTAGAGATAGTGTATAACACTATGGGCGAAAGCATCATCTTTATAGTATCAAGACGACCCCACCATGACAAATAAAGAGGATGCCATCTAGCTGTTAAATCGGAAAGCCTTTGGGTACAGTTGTTCAAGCACAAGGAGACTGTGTCTGAGAGTAGAGGAGCAAAATGTAGTCCTAAGTATTTGATATGTTTGGGGCTCCAAGAGAAATGTGAGGGAGCGTAATCATCTCTAAAAGTAAACTTGGTAAGAGGCATAATTTCACACTTATCGGTATTTAACTTGTAACCTGAGACAACAGAAAAGGATTGAACTTCTGTTAAGAAGGCGGGAATGGATATTGATGGTTGTGACATGAAGAGCAGGATATCATCCGCATATGCAGCAAATTTAATGTGGGAGTTCTTAATCTCGAAACCATGAACATCCGGATTTTGACGTAATTTAGATAAAAAAGGTTCCAATGCCAGATTGAAAAGAAATGGGGATAGTGGGCACCCCTGGCGGACACCTCTACCTAAATCAAAAAATGAGGAAAGTAGACCATTAGCAAAAACTGCAGCACGAGGGTTTGAATAAAGCAAGGAGATGAGAGAAATAAACTTTGGACCAAAGCCGAACCATTGCAGAGCATGAAATAAATATGGCCATTCAACCCTATCGAATGCTTTTTCTGCGTCTAAAGCTATTGCAGCTAGCGGGTGTTTGAGATGAGAGGATTTGGACAGGACATTAAAGAAAAGTTGTGTATTATCTGTGATAAGCCTGCCTTTGACAAAACCGGACGGCTCCTTGCCCAACAAATTTGGTAAAAAAGAGTCCAATCGCAGAGCTAAAGCCTTGGAATTTTTTTTATAATCAATATTGACCAAAGAAGTAGGTCTGTAATTCTTGCAATATCTCAAATCCTTACCCTCTTTGGGAATGAGACAGATGTGTGCTTCCAAAAAAGAACCATTAGCGCCCTCAGAATCGCAAAACGAGCGAATGAGGTGATGGAGCTTAGGAAGCAACAATTGAGAAAAATGAAGAAAAAATTCAACTGTGAAGCCATCTGGGCCAGGAGCTTTGTCTTTCTTAAGGTGCCGTAGAGCATTTACCAATTCTTGTGACGTAAGATCTGTCTCTAAGGGTGAGAGATCAGGAGGATCCTGTTCTGGCTTTTGAATATTAGAAAAGAATTGGGACAACATAGAGGGGCCGATTCCGATCTCGGTCGGAGGCGCACCCAACACCATTCGGTCGGGAAAAAAGCCATGCGAAAGCCTGTTTCCCGACCGATCCGTACAGCACACCGAACGAGTAAGTACGATGCGCACAACAGCAAAGAATCCGGCCGAGCCGTACTCACCCAAACCAGGTCCTGTTCCCCGACCGAGGCGAATCCAGAAACGCTGAATCGAGTCGCACGGAAGGGAAAATGCAGCTCCGTCCGGCCGAATGAGTACGATGCGCTTTTGTACGCGCCGAACCCGTCGCTACGCACGGCACGTCAAAGCATCCGGGAGAGGCGCACATAAGCTCCGATTCGCGCCACAACACAATCCACGGCTCCGAGACGAACACGGCAGCGACGAGGACGACGCGAAGCGACGAGGACGAGGCGAAGCGAGGAGGACGACGCGAAGCAACGAGAAGGACGAACGACACGAGCCAACCATGAATCCCTTCGTCCCGATCATACCAATATTCTACATTTACTACCGGAACAGGCACGGACGCGTACGGCGCAGAAGGTAAGCCAGACACCAACCACAAAACACATACAACACGTACACGACACATCACACACACACAGAGGGATGCAGAATATACTTACACCAGCAACAGCAGCACCATAGGGGCGGGATGCCCATCACCAATGCCACATATGCACACAGTGGCCTGAATGCGCACCACCACCCCTACCCAGGGGGGGCTGGATGCCTACCACTACTACCACCCTCACCCAGGGGGGGCTGGATGCCTACCACCACCCTTAGCCAGGGGGGGCTGGATGCCTACCACCACTACCACCCTCACCCAGGGGGGGCAGGATGCCTACCACTACTACCACCCTTAGCCAGGGGGGGCAGGATGCCTACCACTACTACCACCCTCACCCAGGGGGTGCAGGATGCCTACCACGACTACCACCCTTACCCAGGGGGGGCAGGATGCCTGCCACTACTACCACCCTCACCCAGGGGGCTGGATGCCTACCACTACTACCACCCTTAGCCAGGGGGGCAGGATGCCTACCACTACTACCACCCTCACCCAGGGGGCAGGATGCCTACCACTACTACCACCCTCACCCAGGGGGGCAGGATGCCTACCACTACTACCACCCTTACCCAGGGGGGCAGGATGCCTACCACTACTACCACCCTTAGCCAGGGGGGGCAGGATGCCTACCACTACTACCACCCTCACCCAGGGTGGGCAGGATGCCTACCACTACTACCACCCTTACCCAGGGGGGGCAGGATGCCTACCACTACTACCACCCTTAGCCAGGGGGGGCAGGATGCCTACCACTACTACCACCCTCACCCAGGGGGGGCTGGATGCCTACCACCACCCTTAGCCAGGGTGGGCTGGATGCCTACCACCACTACCACCCTCACCCAGGGGGGGCAGGATGCCTACCACTACTACCACCCTCACCCAGGGGGGGCAGGATGCCTACCACTACTACCACCCTTACCCAGGAGGGGCAGGATGCCTACCACTACTACCACCCTTAGCCAGGGGGGGCAGGATGCCTACCACTACTACCACCCTCACCCAGGGTGGGCAGGATGCCTACCACTACTACCACCCTTACCCAGGGGGGCAGGATGCCTACCACTACTACCACCCTTAGCCAGGGGGGCAGGATGCCTACCACTACTACCACCCTCACCCAGGGGGGCAGGATGCCTACCACTACTACCACCATTAGCCAGGGGGGCAGGATGCCTACCACTACTACCACCCTTACCCAGGGGGGCAGGATGCCTACCACTACTACCACCCTTAGCCAGGGGGGCAGGATGCCTACCACTACTACCACCCTCACCCAGGGTGGGCAGGATGCCTACCACTACTACCACCCTTACCCAGGGGGGCAGGATGCCTACCACTACTACCACCCTTAGCCAGGGGGGCAGGATGCCTACCACTACTACCACCCTCACCCAGGGGGGCAGGATGCCTACCACCACTACCACCCTCACCCAGGGGGGCAGGATGCCTACCACTACTACCACCCTTAGCCAGGGGGGCAGGATGCCTACCACTACTACCACCCTCACCCAGGGGGGCAGGATGCCTACCACTACTACCACCCTTACCCAGGGGGGGCAGGATGCCTACCACTACTACCACCCTCACCCAGGGGGGGCTGGATGCCTACCACCACCCTTAGACAGGGGGGGCAGGATGCCTACCACTACTACCACCGTCACCCAGGGGGGGCAGGATGCCTACCACTACTACCACCCTCACCCAGGGGGGGCAGGATGACTACCACTACTACCACCCTTACCCAGGGGGGGCAGGATGCCTACCACTACTACCACCCTTAGCCAGGGGGGCAGGATGCCTACCACTACTACCACCCTCCCCCAGGGGGGGCAGGATGCCTACCACTACTACCACCCTCACCCAGGGGGGGCAGGATGCCTACCACTACTACCACCCTTACCCAGGGGGGGCAGGATGCCTACCACTACTACCACCCTTATCCAGGGGGGGCAGGATGCCTACCACTACAACCCCCCCTCCCAGGGTGGGCAGGATGCCTACCACTACTACCACCCTCACCCAGGGGGGCAGGATGCCTACCACTACTACCACCCTTACCCAGGGGGGCAGGATGCCTACCACTACTACCACCCTCACCCAGGGGGGCTGGATGCCTACCACCACCCTTAGCCAGGGTGGGCTGGATGCCTACCACCACTACCACCCTCACCCAGGGGGGCAGGATGCCTACCACTACTACCACCCTTAGCCAGGGGGGGCAGGATGCCTACCACTACTACCACCCTCACCCAGGGGGGGCAGGATGCCTACCACTTCTACCACCCTTACCCAGGGGGGGCAGGATGCCTACCACTACTACCACCCTTAGCCAGGAGGGGCAGGATGCCTACCACTACTACCACCCTCACCCAGGGTGGGCAGGATGCCTACCACTACTACCACCCTTACCCAGGGGGCAGGATGCCTACCACTACTACCACCCTTAGCCAGGGGGCAGGATGCCTACCACTACTACCACCCTCACCCAGGGGGGCTGGATGCCTACCACCACCCTTAGCCAGGGGGCAGGATGCCTACCACTACTACCACCCTCACCCAGGGGGTTGGATGCCTACCACTACTACCACCCTTAGCCAGGGGGGCTGGATGCCTACCACTACTACCACCCTCACCCAGGGGGGCTGGATGCCTACCACCACCCTTAGCCAGGGGGGCAGGATGCCTACCACTACTACCACCCTTAGCCAGGGGGGCAGGATGCCTACCACTACTACCACCCTCACCCAGGGGGGCTGGATGCCTACCACCACCCTTAGCCAGGGGGGCAGGATGCCTACCACTACTACCACCCTCACCCAGGGGGCTGGATGCCTACCACTACTACCACCCTTAGCCAGGGGGGCTGGATGCCTACCACTACTACCACCCTCACCCAGGGGGGCTGGATGCCTACCACTACTACCACCCCCACTCATAGGATGGACAATGCATGACACAACCAGCACACCACAACCTAGGGGATGCAAGAAGAAGACATCCCCCAACACCATGACAAGCGTGTGTAGACTGTGTCAAATGCCTACAACACCGAACATGACTTTGAAAATACAATGTGACCCCCTAGCACATGTGCCACACATATATGTGTGTGGCACCCACAATGCAAGCAGGCCATGACCATTGTGGCAATGGGGTCCAAACCCCCATCATCACAGTGACCAAAATGTAAGTGTGGGGTCCATAGCTGAAGCACACTTTGAACAATGTGGCAATGGGGTCCAAACCCCCATCATCACAGTGACCAAAATGTAAGTGTGGGGTCCATAGCTGAAGCACACTTTGAACAATGTGGCAATGGGGTCCAAACCCCCATCATCACAGTGACCAAAAGGTAAGTGTGGGGTCCATAGCTGAAGCACATTTTGAACATTGTGGCAATGGGGTCCAAACCCCCAACATCACAGTGACCAAAATGTAAGTGTGGGGTCCATAGCTGAAGCACATTTCGAACATTGTGGCAATGGGGTCCAAACCCCCATCATCACAGTGACCAAAATGTAAGTGTGGGGTCCATAGCTGAAGCACATTTCGAACATTGTGGCAATGGGGTCCAAACCCCCATCATCACAGTGACCAAAATGTAAGTGTAGGGTCCATAGCTGAAGCACATTTCGAACATTGTGGCAATGGGGTCCAAACCCCCATCATCACAGTGACCAAAAGGTAAGTGTTGACAAAGAAAGAGGTGCAACTGCCAAACTGCATGGATGATTCCTGGTCACAGAACAACAAACACATCAGTGGCAAAGTAGTGTATGTGTCCCATTGCAACATAAATTTGGGGAGCCAAATCCTGCAGTGCAAATAAGACATACCTTTGGCCATGTGCAGACAAACAACACCCATGGGGGCTGACACCGTCAACAATCATCAATGACACAATGACAGAAGTGACCATCAGAATGCAGACCCACATATTTGCACCAATGGGCACACACATGCAGATACCCTGTGGAGACTGCAGATGTGAGGTGAACAGATACCATACCATGGCAGCAATGGGACACACAAACCATGATCATTGTGCTGACCGATGACCTAGGAGTCCCAGGGACAGCAGGGGAAACCCACCAAACTACATACAGCCAATGACACACCCAAGATATGCCAATGCAGTGGTGCAGATGCACAAACACAAACAGGCAGACCCACACTGCACATCATACACAACAGGTGAGGGGGGTGCCAGTGTCCCCAGGCAACCACACAACACATGAGGAGACCTGAATACCAATCATACAGATGTGCATACAGTGCCACACAAAGGTAACTCATGGATCCAAATCTCCTATGTGGGCAAGCAGGCATTGTCAGATGAGAGGGAGCACAAATCACACATGTCACACAGGCACGTAGGGACAGCAACTGACACAGCAAGACACAGACACACCACAGCACCACCCCCAGGGCCCCCACAATGTGGTGACCCTGGGCTGCATTACAATCCCACTGTGATGACAAAGCTAAATGTGGTTCACACTGTGAACCACAGTCATGTGTACTGAGCAACTAACTACCATCACACCTACACAAGCACAAATCAAACAGCATGGCCAGTAAGCCAAGGCCAACATGGAGGCAGGGGCCTAGCCGGGCAACAACTCTCATCTGCACACACTCAACACCACACCCCTCGACCTCCAATAATGTGCAGCAGTGAAGCACACATGCACTGGTGACATTGCACATGCACCCATGACTATTCCAGGGTGGTGGGTGGGAACCAAAGTGCAGAAACACATCACACATGGAAACTCAACAAGACTCCTGAATGTCTGACACACTGCACACTACGCTGTACATGGACATGACGGCAATACCACACCAACCAATGGGATCACAGCCACAGTCACACACCAATGAAGAAGCCAAGGTCACCCACAAAGAACACACATAGACAACAACCAACATTGCAGCCCGGACCCTGAGGAGTGCCAGCAGTCACACACACAACGTGTCACAATCACTGAAAGATAACACAAACTGTAAATCACATGACAGGGGCAAACAACAAGTGCCAAGGGGAAACCTGACTGTGACCCATCTGCGTCTGCACACAAACTCAGCCCTGACAGCAAGCACACCTATGGGTGACACCCTGATGACCAGTAATGTGCCATGCACCCACATCACAGAGAACCCAGGGAGAAGACTTTGGGGGAACATAGCTCAACTCAGCTAGCATCACAAACAGGTACAACACTAGGGATCACAGCATGCACAGCTAAACGGAAGTGAACACACAGACATGAACATACAACACACACCTTGGGCGCAGGCAATGTCACAGGAGTACACACTGCCATGAGGGGACTCCACTCCTGTGTGAGGAAAGCTGTGCCATATGTTGCCTCAGTAGGGCCCCATCATGTCAGCTGAGCACTTGGTCACACAATCAACAATTAGCACCAAATGAGGGCTCCCGTCACATCAGCCTGGTCATGGAAGTGCCAACGGAATCATCAGCACAGATCCAACACACTTGTATAGCAATGTTGCACTGACAACACAGATGAGTCCTTCCCCATTGATGCCCAAACCTGCATGTCCACTGGAGATGGCCACACGGTCAGGGAAGTAGACGAATTGAACAATGGCAGGCACAACAGATGTGCAGGGGTGGAAGCCACAGATGTGAAATAGGCAATCTAAGTAGGAAATCCCATTGCCAAATACTGAACACATGACACCCTCAGATGCTGCTATGGATGACATGGATACACCACAGGATAGGACACATTCCCCCTGGACCACATGGGTTCCTGCACAGTAACACTTCATTATCATGAGACCAAATATCACCATCACTGCAGCAAGGGCATGGTTAGCATCATCAACATCATGTACATCAGAAGCAAAAGCACTAGAGAACAGAAAGTTGCTTTATTCAGCATATGTGGCATTAAAAGTAGAAGTCCGGTAGAACATAAACAAAGGCCAATGGCCAGTCCATCAACAAAGTCACAAGTGGGTGACAGTGGCAGATGCCACCCTACACATGCCTGCACAAAACCAGGGACAATCCACTAGGAGGGGCAACCGGGGGGTATGCCAGGCACCGCAGGGACAGGATCAGGGCTCACCAGGAGGAAGCAGGGAAGGGGTGGTGGGTGCTGGAGAGCCACTGACAACTGCAGTGGAGGTGTCTGACATGGTGTGTGCCGGCACAACTGGGGGGCATGGCTCAGATGTTGTGGGTGCCGGCACAACTGCAGTGGACCCTGCAGATGGAGTGGACAGGTCCGGCACTGCAGTGCCCAAGTCAGACAGGGTGGTAGTGGACTCCACTGCAGTGCCTACCACCAGGGGAGGAGAATGGGGAACAGGCAAGGTGGGCTGGACAGAGGGGGAGGACACCCTCACCACATCAGTGGCACAGACAAGCGCAGCGGGGGTGTGGTGCTGGGAGAGCAAGTGGCAGGGGGAGAAGGCCAGAGCCTCTTGGGGATGGTATATCTGTGGGTGGGGGAACCTGGGGCAGGGTGTGGTGGGGGCACCTGTGGAGTGGGGGCCTGAGGGATGGAGGAAGGAGACCTGGTGCTTGAGCTGCAGGGCGGCGGCGGGGTCTTGCTCTTAGCACTCCGGGGGGACTTGCGGGTGGGGGCCTCAGTCTGTCTGCGCCTGGGGAGGGTGTCCGGGGGCGAGGGGCACTCTGCTCCATGTGGGGGGCTTCCTCTTCACCCTGGATGCTGGAGCAGCTGGATCGGAGGGGAAGAGGCCGAGGTCACTGAGGAAGAGGCGCTGGGTCTTTGGGGTTGCAGGTGAGGCAAGGGAGGGTGCTTTGGAGGGAGAGGCAACTGAGGACTGCGCAGTGCCCGTGGATGCGTGTGCGTGTACCAGGGCCCCATCCCCTGTGAGTCTGGTTTCAGTCCCCTGACTGTGCGTGCATGTGCGTTTAGTTTGTGGCGTGTGTGTCTGTGTGCTGGACGTGTGTGTGCTGGTGTGTGCCTGTGCTTGGGACGGGTAAGGTGCTGGGGAGTGTGGATGGAGCAGAGGCAGGAGGGGTGAGGGACTGTCTGAGGAGGGACACTGCTGCCGTCAGGGAGGAGTCCATGGACCTATTGCCCCTCTGTAGGTCAGACATGCCCGATGAGATGCCCTCCATGAACGACACCAGCTGAGTCAACAGTGCGGTGTGCGCATGGAGGACACTCAGCATGGCTGTCTGCCCTACATGGAGCTGGCGAAGGAGGTACACAGACTCATCACTCAGGGCAGCAGGGGACACAGGGGCAGGGGGTGCGGTGCCTGGCCCAAAGGAGACACGCTCCCAAACATGGGAGCCTCCACGGGCCTGGGGAATGGGAGCCGATGGGAGGGCGTTGGTGGTGCTGGTGGTGGCGGGGACAGCAACACTAGCTGGGGTGTGGTGGCTGCTGACACCCGCCTCCACAAGGGAGTCATCCTCCGAGTTGCTCTGGTCCTCAGCTGAGGTGGATGGTGCTGAGGACTCCTCGGTGTGGCTCCCCTCGCCCTCCGTGCCACTGGGTCCCTCCGACCACTCCTCGGCTGCTGACCAGTCTGGCTCTCTGGCTCCTCCTGGTCCGTGGAGCTGTCCCCTTCCGTGGCCGTGGATGTATCTGCAAACAATGGGGAAACAGACAGACATCAGTCACCTGCACCAAACGCACACACCACTGTGAGCACAGCACATTACAGAGCAAGCCCTGGCATCATTAGTTGTACATTGCTAAAAGTGCCCTAACTGAACAGGAGAAGCCAATTGTCAGTCTGATGCCAAGCATGGCACTCACATCCCACATGGCCTTGCACCCATCTGTCTGGTGTCTGTTGGATTGCAACACCCCAGTGTGGACACATGCACCAAGTACACAGTAGTTGGACAGTGCAGAGGACACGGTGTGGCATGTGGACATGCACACATCACAGCTCTTGCCACTGAGTCAGTACAGGTTTCCGGATGAAAGGGATGCCCAGAGTCAAATAGGAAATGCATGTGATGCATACCAGCGACAGACACCATGATGCACCCATGTCCTGATAGCCATCGCCACAATGGTGTGCATGTAGCACATGTCACTCCCCTGCAGGACCACCAATAAGTTGACACATGCCATGGCAGAGGCATGACTGCTAAGTCATACATTACTGTCTCAGTGATGTATGACTTGGCAGCCAGACAACAACACTATGCACTGTGTCACAATAGTAGGTCATGGGGAATGCAAGTCCTGGAGCTGCACAAGTGCACATGTACATCCCCCACACAACACATCATCTTAACCCTCATCTGTCCAGGTCATACCTATTGGACATATGGGAGACCTGTGACACTACCCTCTGAACCTGAGCCCCTCACAATTTGCTGTGAATGGGGAACAGCTGCCTGAACTTCACATTCGCATACCCCAGTCTGCACGGGCAGCTGATCAAACACCTATGTGACACACAAGTATCATCTCCTATGGTCACATCTCCAGGGGCATGCTGAGCCCCTACCAAGAAACACCCCAGCAGTCCTGGCAACTAATCCACAGCACACTGACAAGGAGGGAGACACCTGAGGGGTCAAATCACTGTGCACAATGTGTCAGCTGATACACGGGAGTGGGAGTACAGAGTGCATTGCATGGCCTGGAGTATTCATGACTGTCCTGCTCCACATGAATGAGGGATGTGCCTTGGACAGTGGATAGCTGGCTATGTATGTGTGACACACATAATCTGCACACTCCTGGGGCCCAAACATTGTTCCCACCCGCTGCATGGGCGTGTGCCACATACCCCAGGCACATGTGGTGGCTCAGCTCAGCAAGTGGACCGCATATCAAAGCAACACGCAGATCACATGTCCAAACACAGGCGTTGTGTGAACAATGGACCCACCCATGATGCCCACAACAGAGTTAGGGAAACAGATGCTGTCCCCCACCTTTAGTGAAGCAAACTGCAAGGACACAGTCCCAAGTGACACAATTCCCTGAATGTAAGGGCCACACCTGGGTATCAGATGAGCAGTGGGCAGTGCACAATAGAGGGACATGGCTCCTGGACAACATGACTGCTGCACTGTGGCAGTTGAACCAGGCCAGAGGAGGGCACAAAGCATGTAATACAGAGTTCACAGTGCAGTCTTTGACTCACCCCCTCCTTGCTGCTGTCTGGCCTTCAGCTGCCCATCCAGGTCTGGAAACACCACCGCCAGGATCTGGAGCATGTGGGGGTCAGGGTCCGTGTTCCGCCCCTCCTGCGAGGAGGCGACAGCTTCAGCTGGACCTGTGCAATCCTCCGGGTCCAGCCCCGAAGGTCCTGCCACCTCTTCTGGCAGTTGCGGATCCGGCGCTTGTAGACCCACACGGACCGGACGGCTCGGACGATGTCCTTCCAGATCTCCTGCTTCCGATGGGCATTAACCTGTCAGGATGACAAAGTGAAAAGGCCATTACCACACATGCAACATATCCGTGCATGACACAGTTGTATATACATGTCTCAATCACAGGGGCACATGATGTACACAGGCAGTGCAAAGCTGCCCATGGACAGTTTGCCAGACGTCACTACATGGTATCATTGCATGGGAAGTAAAACCATGTTCAAATGTACTGTCACTGCACCATACCTGTCCAGTGCATGTCACTACACACTATGGGGGGTGACAACCACTCAGTGAGCCTGCTAGCCAGTGGCGTGCAGACTTTCAGCCTTGCTAGTCAGACAAAATGCACATTCAGAAAGGCAGTGCACAGAACACTCACCTGCTCCCCTGGTGTCCCATACAGCTTGCTGTACTGTGGAAGTAGGCTGTCCAGCAGGGCCTGGTTCTCTTCAAGGCTGAAGGCTGGGGCTCTCTCCACAGTACGTGCCATTGCAGGGTCCAGAGGGGCAGAGACAGCAGCAGTGAAGTGGCAGATGTCGTCCTGGAGCATGTAGTGCAGGCAAGTGAGCTCTCAGGGGAACAGCCAGCAATATATATGTGCTGGAGAGGCAGATACTGTCCCTTGTGTCCAAAGTGATAGGTCCAAGTCGTTTGCATCTTCTGAATCTGGCCAATCTATGGAATAGCAGCACCAAAACACGCCCACAGCATCCTTCAAATCTTCAACTTCATGACATACATGATTTTGCAACATTGTTGTGGGTGACCAACTGATTTTCCAGCAACCGACTCGTTCGAAATTCGAAAACGCGTCCGTTGCCAGGCAAGCCCATTGTCAATGGGTGCGCACCGATCGGTCCATTGTGGTACAACGCGTACAGGGGTACAACGCGTACCCGCACACATTGAATGCAATGGGCCGGCCGGAGGCACCGATCGGTCCATTGCAGTACAACGCGTACAGGGGTACAACGCGTACCCGCACACATTGAATGCAATGGGCCGGCCGGAGGCACTGATCGGTCCATTGCAGTACAACGCATACAGGGGTACAACGCGTACCCGCACAAATTGAATGCAATGGGCCGGCCGGAGGCACCGATCGGTCCATTGCAGTACAACGCGTACAGGGGTACAACGCGTACCCGCACACATTGAATGCAATGGGCCGGCCGGAGGCACCGATCGGTCCATTGCAGTACAATGCGTACAGGGGTACAACGCGTACCTGCACACATTGAATGCAATGGGCCGGCCGGAGGCACCGATCGGTCCATTGCAGTACAACGCGTACAGGGGTACAACGCGTACCCGCACACATTGAATGCAATGGGCCGGCCGGGGGCACCGATCGGTCCATTGCAGTTCAACGCGTACAGGGGTACAACGCGTACCCGCACACATTGAATGCAATGGGCCGGCCGGGGGCACCGATCGGTCCATTGCAGTACAACGCATCACTGTACATGTGACTGGCATATGTCAGCATGCCTGTCTCAGATGGACATATGCCAGCCACAGATAGCTCCCAGGGAGTGAGGGGCACACCTACATCACGACAGCCTGTCCAAACTTTATCATAAGGCATGTAAGGCTGCATTTCCTATTGTGTGTATGTTGGTGTACATGTTGTCCTGTGGGTGTCACCTGTGGGCAGCCACCCCCAGGCTGTGCACGTGTTCATGGGGACAGGATCCTGGGTGTTACGTGTACATGACCACTGTGATGTGCAACTGTTCATATCTGTGCATGTGCCATGGTCACATTTCACGGTGGTGTATGTGTATGTCATGTCACATACCCCGTGAGTCCCATGTGGGACGGAATGTTTGAGCCAGGGTGTCCCAGTGGCACAATAGTGATGGTCCTCCACAGTCTTTGTGCATGTAGTGTTTACAATGTCTCTGATTTCATGTGCACAATGGGAGACAGTCTCCACATCCAGGTTGTGTGTGCATGGACTTTGATGTTGTGCGTGTGTGTGTCACAGACGTCCATGTCTGTCCTGCCGTGGCAAGTGGGGCCACTACCTGTGGGGGTCATGGTTGTTTTGCTGTGGTGTATACATGATACTCCATGTAATGCCAGTGTCCATGTGGCAATACAGGGTCCCTGGGAATGTACCTGTCGTTGAGCTGTGGTGCCTGGGGCACATCTGTCCTCACATGTCACTGTGGGGGGTTATTGTGACACGGCATCAGGAGATGGGAACTGTGACACGGCCTCATGATATCCAATGGGCCAACCTGGGACTAATTGATGCCACCTGTTGGACCGTGTTGACAGATGTTGGCCATGTATGTACCATACATGTCCTTCCGGAACTGCACACTTCATGTAGTTGTGCCTCATAATGATGTATGTTGGGATCTTGAGTGTGTTCAATGCCGCATATGTGGGGTGACTGACAATCTTGCTTACTTCTCCTCTGCACTTCAGGGCTCCTGCTGTCCATCGACCATTCCCAGACCTGGCAACGATGGTGGAACGGGACAGCATCCGACGGTACCGCTTCACCAGGCAGCTGATTGAGGATTTGGCAGTGCAGTTGTCCCCACATTTGCAGCCTGGCCGGCCGTATCCTACAGCGCTGACCCCCAAGGTGAAGGTGATGGCAGCCCTACACTTCTTTGCCACCGGTACCTTCCAACATACTGTGGCGACTGCTGGTGGGATGTCACAGACCATGTTGAGCCGTGTGCTCCGCGATGTTTTGGCGGCAATGTTGCTATTCCTGAACCGGTACATCTATTTCCCTAGACTGCGACGACTCACTGACGTGAAGAGTGACTTTTATGCCCTGGGGAGGATGCCGCATGTCATTGGCTCCATTGATGGGACACATGTGGCTTTGGTACCACCACAGGCCCAGGAGCAGGCCTACAGGAACCGCAAGCACTACCACTCGGTCAATGCACTGGTGGTGTGTCTTGCAGACATGACCATCACACACGTGTGTGCCCGTTTCCCTGGTTCAGCACACAATGCCTTTGTGATGAGGAGTAGTCGCATCCCCAGGATGATGGCACAGATGCAGAACCAGCGTGCCTGGCTTGTCGGTGTGTACTGACTTTGTGCCATTGTGTGTGATCTGATCTGTAGTATTCCGCCCACTTTTCCAAGTCAGCTAATGTGCACTTGTCTGTCCGTAGGTGACTCGGGATACCCCAACATGCTGTGGTTGCTGACACCCCTCAGGAACCCTGTGACACCAGCCCAGATGCGCTACAATGAGGCAAATGGTCGGACCAGGAGAGTGATTGAGCGGACATTTGGTCTCCTGAAGAGCCGCTTCCGCTGCCTGGACAAGACCGGAGGGTCCCTCCCATATGCCCCTGCGAAAGTGTGCAAGATTATCATCGTCTGATGCATGCTCCACAACCTGGCAGTGCGGAAGGAGTTGCCTCTCATCCAGGATGACAATGACCAACATCCGCCACCTGTGGAGGATCCTGGCCTGGACCACGATGCCAGTGACGATGATGATGATGATGATGATGGTGATGTCCGCACACAGCTCATCACCAACTTCTTTAGCTGAATGTGAGTATCCTGAGGTGTCATGTCAATGATGTGAGTTGGCATGATGTGTGGGTGGTGCTCTGGTGCTGTTGGAGTGTGTCCATGGGCTACTTGACTGGATGTGTGTTGCGATGTGTGCTAACAGGTGGGCTGTACTCCCCAACAGTGTTGACATGCTAACTTGGTTCTGGGTGGGTATCTTGTAACATGTATTGTGCATGAGTTTTGCTGTTCTGTCCTGTACTCCATTGCTTTTGACTGTGTGTCATTTCTGTCCTTCACAGGGTACTTTCAGATTCGTTTGGTCAACTGTGTCCACCGACAACGTGATTGCACATCCAGGCTGGTAGCTGTTGTGTCCCTACAGGTGATGTGCGCCACACCCATGGACTTCCTTCCGTCTACAGTTGTTGACTGTGTGCCCGCTGCCAGGTGGGATTACCTTGCATCTGTAGTGGTTACGACATGTTGCAACTGTGTAATAAACCTGTGCTTCACTTTCTGATGTGCGTTGTCTGTGGTCACACATTTGACTGCCATTTGCTTACTGCACCTGTGGGCTACTTGACTACAACTGGGAATGGGTGTGGTGTCTGTGCATTGCACCGTCTTCCCTGGCAACATCAGTGTAGGCAATGAGTCAGATGGCCTAGGTGTGTATGTGTTGTGTAGCCCTGGTGGTGTGTCTCCCTCATATGTGTCACGTTGCCTTTACTCACATGCCTGTGTTGTCCTTGCTGTTGCAGTTCGCATACACAGTGTAATTTTGCAGTTCATCATCCCCATAACAGCACCCACGTTGGAATCACGACAGAGGCAAGTATGGTGTATTAGTGTGTTTATTGTGATACATTTGTGTTAATAGTGCATAGGATGGGTAGTGCTGTACATAAATCTTGCAATCCGAAGTTCCTAGGTGAATTGAAAGTCCTGGTAGACAGGATCCCCAGTATCGTGGCCACAGTTGTCTGACACATTGGTCCAACTTGTACTCCCCATGCAATGTGTGGGAGTAGTGTTGCCGTCAACAGGGTGAACAGTCTGTGCACAAAGGCGAACATCCAGAACAGGTTCAGGCTTCCTGGGAGTTGCGCTTGGCCATCGGCCTCTCACTTTTCCCTCCTCGGACGACCCCTCTTCTTGGGGGGGGCCCCTCAAGTACAGGCTGCTGCGGTGCAGGGAACTCTCCGCCAGAGTCCTCCTCCCTCCCTGTGGCAGTTGCAGTTTGTTCGGCACCAGATGTTGTTGGCACACAGGGAGGTGTGGACTGGTTGCTGTTCATCTGGCGGAGGCATTGTAAAATGTCCCTGTGCACCGCCGTCATCTCATGCAGTGCATCCCACTTGGACTCCACGCGGGACATGTGTGAGTCCACGCGGGACATGTGTGACTCCACGTGGGACATGTGGGAGTCCAAGCGGGCATGATGGGCAGCCTGCTGCTGTTTCATGTCTCTGAGGAGCCCCACTACCTGGCTGAGCTCTCCGGTGCTGGACTGGTACGCATCAGCTATGCGTAACAGTTGTGGGTCATCATGCACACCAGCAACGTCTGCAAGCAGCGACCTCTGTCTCCCACCCCTCCCACCACCCCTGCTGACATGTGCAGTGTGTGCAGTGGCACGCACAGATAACCCTGGTCCACCTTGGGGGTTGGTGGTGGTGGTGGTGTCCATGGCCCCAGGTTGGTCCAGGGTCCCTGTGCTGGTGTTGCTCCTTGTTCTGTCCATGTCGGCAGGTATGGTATTTGTGGTGACAGTCGTTGGAGGGGTGGGTGCAGGGGGTGCAGCTGGTGGTCCTGCTGGTGCTGCAGCTGGTGGTCCTGCTGGTGCTGCATGTTGACTTTCACCGGATGTGCCAGGTTGGTCTTCATCGTCCGAGGAGGACAGAGGCTGTACGACGCCAGTGAGCTCCGCATCCTCTTGAGCCTGGGACTGGGACTCTTCAGCGTCTGCTGCTGTGTCCCCATCATCACCTGTTTTTGGGAGACACAAACAATGTATGTTATGTTTCTGCAGGCATCAATGGTTGACACACATGACAGTTGTGACTGTGCCTCTGGGTGCGGGCCTGTACATTGCATTGTCCTAAGTCGTCACAGTCAGGGGTTGATATTGGTGTGGCACATTGTCCTGCATTATTTGGGCCTTTCTATGTATTTTC